>JAUYWI010062310.1:0-27294 GCA_034780595.1 Parotoplana pacifica | reverse complement strand
TGTGATTTTTCAAGATAAATATAGATTGTGGTATCGTCAGCATAAATGATATAGTTGACGTTATATTGTTTGATAATAGGTCCATAGACTCTTTGATATAATCTTTGCTTCTCACTACATGCCCGTACCATCTCAGCCTCATTCCAGTGATTTTGTTCTGGATGCTTGGTTGGTCTCACCGGGGATCTTATCTCGTAGTGTGACTCCTATCATCCATCTCAACATGCGCATTTCCGTTTTTTGAGTAGTTTAAGCTATTTTTTGTTCTAGTGGACCATGTTGCTGTACCGTATGATCATACGGTACAGCTTTATTTTTAGTTTCCTAGATATTCTTTTATCACATATTACAAGTGATAATTCCCTCTATTTTCTCTATGCTGATCTTACATGTAACTTTACTCCTCTTCGCAACCTCCAGACGTTGTTATTGTTGATCTCAGGTACATAAATCCATTGGTTTGTTAAGACTGGTGCCACTTTGGTCTGTGATGTTAACGTCTTTATCAGTTTTGCATTCAAGTTTAGCCCCCACTCTCCGGACACCCCTGTCACTCGATTACTCTCCTCTGTTACTACTAGATCGTCTGCATACAAGATGTCCAATGGACGTCCTTGGTCTGTGTTCTCGATGATGGCATCCAGCACATTGATAAATAATAATTGGCTCAATCTGGATCCTTGGTGGACACCGACTCGAACCTCAAAAGGTTCAGAGTTTTGCTCCCCTCTTTGTATAACTACTGGCTCCCTCATACATAGCTTTGACCAACTGCACACTTCCCCTTAACATCTTTTCTTCTCAGGCTCCAATATATGAAATCTTTCGTTACTCGGTCGAAGGCTTTTTTTGAGGTCGATGAAAGCGCAGTACTTTTCTTGGTTGTCTTCAAGAGAGTTTTCCTGCAATTGCTTGAGAATGAAGATGGCATCAATGGTCCCTTTGCCAGGCATGAATCCAAACTGCATGTCTCTTATCTTGATGACTTTTCTCAGTTTCTTTTCCAGGATTCTCTCTAATATCTTCAAAATGTGTTCCAGTAACTTGATCCCTCTGTAGTTTTTACAGTCCAAGGCATCATCTTTCTGTTTGTAAATGGGAACGATGCAGCTTTCTTTTAAAGTCTTGAGGTATTTCTTTCTTTTTGGCTCTGTTGTGCAAGATTTTCCAAAGCCATACTTTACCTTCTTCCTCATTGCCTTGATGACACCAACAGTCAGTTATGATGGGTCGGATGCTTTGCCAGGCTTCATGGTTTTTATTCGCCTTTTTCACTTCTTCTAGGGTGATTTCTTCGTCTGGTACATATACGGAATCAACTGTTGGTAGTAGTTCAATTAAGTTTTCTGCATTTAACAGGTTTTTATAGTGCTCCTTCCATCGTTTTCCGATGGTTTCTCTCTACAATGATGTTTCCTTCCTTGTTTTTGATGCCAGTTACTCCTGTAATATCCTGTCTTTCCTTGATCTGTGCCGTTGCAATCTTGTAAATTCTGGTGGCACCTTGCGCTTTCTACTGTGTCCAGTTCTTCATAAAGGTGTGCTAGTTTTTCTTTTTGCGTTGGCTACCTCTTTCTTAGCCGATTGTAGTTTAATATCGTACCCAGGGACTTCGACACTATTTTCTAAATATTCATGAACATCACTATTTCCTAAGTATTCATAGACAACACTATCTTGTTCTCTGCCTTGAGGCATGCCATGTCTATGGATTCCACCCTTTCCACTGTTCCTTATTACGTGCCAATTCATTAAGATCTGAATATGACACTTACAAGATCCGTTAACACGTTTGTCCTTGGAGTCTGCATTCAATGACTGTGTCAGTAGGTTATCTCTTCTCAATATGTGGCCTATCCAATTTTTTGTACGCTTGATAATTGTATTTAATAGGTTCCTTTTTTCATTGATATCCGTTATTGCCTTTATTTGTCTTCTTGTTCTGCCATGCGATTTTCTACATTGTCCATATCCACACTTTAAATGTTTCGATTTTCTTTTTATTGTTTTCATGTAGTGACTCTTGGTTAGAAGTTCTCTTCCTTTTGCCATTGCTATTCTAGTTCGAATTTCTTCTTGACATCTTCCATCTGATGTAATATTCCTCCCAAATATTTGAATTCAGAGTAATGTTGACTGGGTCGTTTCACATTCTTGATATTCTCATTACCTTTGATTTTTTTTAGCTTTATCAGTTGTTGTAGTCCCTGTTCAGTGTCTGCTATTGTCCCTTCTTGTATTAACTCACCACCTATCTTAATGCCCTCATTGACGTTGCTGAATGCTTCATTCATCATGCGTTCGGTATCGATTGAGAATAGTAGTGGTGATAGCAGACATCCCTGCCTTACTCATATTCTTTTGAGATGACACAAGTTCCTAAATATTCATAGACATCACTGTTTTCTAAATACAGTATTTACATGAATAAATATCGGGTCAAAAATATTTCGATCATAATAAACGCCCGGGTGTTTCTTTAAATAAATACGGTATCCATAGACATGACTATTTCACTTACAAAAGCCTCATTGTCCATCGTGGTAACAATTTTGTCTTCATATTGTTTGCTGAATTCCGCATAGACATCGTTTTCAAAGGTCAAGCTAAAAATAAAACCAAAGAAATGTTAGGAGTAGAATAATTCAAATAAACAGGAACCTCTTTAGTTTGGTCTATAAACAGAATTTAATCCAATGTTTCTGAATTTGAATTAAAAAGCTTTGTTTTTTACACTTCTAAAGCAACAATGAAGTGAAAAAGCTATAACAAACAAATGAATTGGGTTAAAAATAATATCTAGCTATATGAATGGATTGTCAGACAAACTACAATAATAGTCTTAAAGCGGCTCAAATAATTATGCTAAAAACAAAGTTTTTCACAAATTATTTAACAAACTATAGAGTAAGTACTAAGAAATGGTATCTCTTTTTTTCTAAAAAAGCTTTAATAATAAGTTCGCGCACTTGATATCCATAGAATCAATACACTATTTTAAACTACATAAACATTTAAGATATTACTGAAAATTTCAAATCAATATCTCTAATCTCTATGGATAGCTTCAGAATTCTGATTTTAAAAATTGAAGTCAAAATAAGGTAAATTTGGGTCCAAAAATGAGTTAATTGACTAGTTAAAGAGATTTTTAATAGTTTACACATAAAATTACAGTTATTTACATATTTATAACTTCTCGAAATATTTTCCATCACAGTCAATGCATTTCTGCATCCGTTCAAACCACTTTTTGAAGCAAGATATCCAGTCTTCGGCCGATAAATGGTCGAGTCGATGCTGAAAAGCAACCACAGCTTCTTGTGGGTTGTCGAAATGAATACCCCTGAGTGATTGCTTCACACGCGGGAAGATGAAGAAGTCACAAGGAGTCAAGTCTGGGCTGTATGGAGGGTATGACATAAATTGGACATTATTGTCATTCAACCAAAATAGAGATATTGATTTGAAATTTTCAGTAATATCTTAGATGTTTAAAATAATGTATTGATTCTAATGGGTAGAATTTTGTTTTGATATCAAGTGCGCGAACTTATTGAACCCCCTACGTATAGCTACATAAATATATTCAATGTTCGAAAGGCACTATAATCTAGCTCAGAGAATTAAAAAGAAGCATTTTTCGCGAGTTCCTTTTTTGAGCAAACATGTCAATAATTTTGTCAGTGTCTAGTTTAATATCCATGTGGATGTACATGAGAAGCAGTGCGTTGAAACAATCCTCGCTCAGTGCTACGAAAGTAGTGTGTTTTTTTAATAAAACGCAGAGTTGAATTCGCCCGTTTATCACCTAAAGCAGTGACTGATGTAAGGAGTAAGAGATGGAGAATAGTTGTTATATTTGGAAACATGTTCTGGGGTAAGTAACTGTAGCTGAAATAGTGTCTGGCAAAAATGTGTCTCTCGTTTCCACATATGCTTCCAAATCAACAATTCTTGGTGAAACGAAGATGGGTAGATAAGACCTTTACTGTAATATTCAAGTATGCTTGTTCATCGATTGTTTCAAGATTACTTGTGTTTTTTTAATTTTTTTAGTGCCAACACATTTTTGGAAATCTGAGTTCTTGGAGCAAAGCTATTGATAAAAAGTAAATAAATTACTTGTTTGGAGTAACGTTTTGTCCAAAGATTATTAATTGTTATTGTTATTATTGTTAATATATAATCTTTGGTTTTGTCAGTATCAGATGGCACATTATATCTGTGAATTTGTTTTCCGCATTTTCTGGGTTCCTGAAGCGAACCCACTCCACAATAGATTCTGCCATACTTGTCATGTCATTTTATTGTAGAGGATTTCAAAATCTTCATCTCTTTCTCGGATTGTAGTGAATGTAATGAGTAATTACCGTGGTTACCATTTGGTACACTTCTACAACATCCAGCGATGATCCTTGGAATTTTGTGGACCACCCCTTATTGAAACCAAAGAAGTAGAGTGCTGTGTTGAATGCAACAATAATGAATCCAATTTTTTCATCAACCCATCAGCATATCCACTCGATTTGGTATTCCACTCATTTTCGTTTGATCCAATGGCTTTTAAATATGGACTATAGGCTCATAAAGCAACAGAAAGTATTGTAGTGTGGAGTGGAGTGTTTTTCAACCCACCGTGTAGCACAAAATTGCCTAAATTTTGATTTCGTTATTTACTGTTCAACTGCCTGTTCATTGTTACAGTTATTGAAGACAACTTCCAGATGCTGACTTCTTTTGGGAGGACACTTTATGCATAGTTGTGGCCTCTTGTTGTATCTTCCCCTCATAATTAGGGGTGTATATAAATTTTGTTGTCATTTGTAAAATAGGCGCCAAACAATTTTAGGGGGCGAGCGCCGGAAACGCCTCTATCTGAGCATAAGGCAGTTGAGTATTCAGGCCGTTTCATGTGAAATGTAAATGTTTGCCGATTGAGCTGAAATCTGCCTTATTCAATGTACCTATCTTGAAAACATAAATTGATATCATCAAGTGCAACAAATTAAATTTATTAATTCAGTAACTGATTTTAGCTATAAAATCAATAATTGATAATCAATCATTTTGTTTGGCAAATAGTTGTTTATCTCCGCCGAATTATAATCAGTCAATAAATAGTACAAAAATCTGATTTTTAGACTTGATGACGTCATCGACTCCTATAGCCATTATCGTTAATCACCTTGACCGAGAAAAGTATACCATCAAAATTTATAAACAAATAATCAGCGATCAAAAGTATTAAATTTTTAAGCATTTGTAATCGTATATGTATGTACTTTTTAAGAAAAAGTAAAAACATATCTATAGAATAAACCTGCACAGGGACATACTATGGTATGTTTCTGAACCGGTTTTCAAATTTGGACGCTTAGAAATATTGCAAAATTTTACCTCAGTTGTGAAAGGACGATAATATAAAGTTGCCATTCGTAGAAACAAACATTAAATGATCAGAAACACTTAAATTATGATAAAAATTCTCAATTCCAAACTTTTCCGAGAATATTTACAAAATATGTAAAACGAGGCAGGTCACATACAATTGTTTAAAACACAAAACAAAATTTGAAGGAATAATACAAAATGTTTGACTTTGGTAACACAGAACCAATATTAATAAGTTACTTTCAGTTTTACCAGATCAATGACAACATAACCTGCTAGTAGAGTTAATATTTAGTGCTTGATTGAGCTTCAAAATCGTTAGATAGAGAAATTTGGTTGGCAATCTCTTGAAATCAACCACCGTAGATGAAGAGCGGATAGACGCTACTGATGGTTGCCATGGACAACCCATAAACAGAAATCTGTGTAGGCATTACTGAGATTAAAACTTTAATTATGAATGATTTTATAGTTCCTTCTATGTCTCTCGGTGATATGCGATTCAATCAGTGTAGCAGTAGCAATAATTTCTTATACCTAATAAAATATCATATTTATTGTACAGTGTAATGCAATCAACTTTGCAAAATCTGATAAATCAATTAGGTACTAGAATACACATATACGTACAAGTCTTATGTTAGAAAACAAACAAATATAAAATAATCACAAATATGAAAACATTATATTAAAAGCAAGTCCTTTATTAAAAGTCAAAAACATTTTAATTTTGTTCTGCAAATGAACCAACCACAAACATTCAATCATAGAGTAATAAATATAAATGATTATTCTGTGCATTCAATAATCTACCATCTTTAAAAAAACAGATAGTCTTAGAAATTTCGCATCAATAATTGCACACTAGCAATTTATTTATCTGCACAAAAATCGCATTATGTAAACTTGTATTATAATCTACATATGAGGATATTAATTTATAGATAAAATACTATACGAGAAGGCAATGTATCTCCCCTAAAGAAATAACAGTGCCTACCAATTTGGGTCGACGTCTTCCATCCACAGCTAAACCGGCTGTTTGGTCATCTTGTTTTGATTCCAGAAGACTAAATTTGGCCGGTTTGGGTGGATCCTGTGGCCTGTCCACTTCGTCGTAAGGTTTGGGACCATAAACCAGATCGGGAAGTTGGTCCAAATCGATACTGGGATCCTCCCGAAACATCTGAAATATAATAATTTTTTTGTGTAATACATATACGAGTCCATATGCTTTTGATGAAATCAGATTGCAAGTGAGCTTACCTTGTCTTTGATGAGCTGCAATATCAAGGTCACATAGGGATAATGTTGTTTGGTCGTCTTCAGATAGCCCTACATTAAAAATCAGTTATAACTTGTATTTCTATTCGATTGAGCAATACTTATGCCCATCAACAATTTCCAGTTATAAATTGTAATTCCATCAGATTGAGCAATAATTTTAAAGACCAAAAAGGTCAACAGTGTGTTAGCACAAACTCTAAAATAAGAGAAATCATTATTGGATGTTAGCTCTCGCTAACAAAGTTAATCATTTATAAAATGCTAATTATGGAAATTACTTGTAGATGCCAAATGTCCTTAATTTTCTTTCGTAGGTACTCAAGAATTTGAATTTATAGTATTTTTAAATATTATTTTTCTGAAAACATTCATGTAGTGAGAGCTAACACACCACAAATGTTTTTTACCTTTTTGGTCTTTAATTTCCATTCTTTTTGTAGTAAATTCAAAATTAATTTGTGTTGCTTCCCAAAAGTGATGATACTAGCTGGGAAGGTTGACATAAAATCAAATATCTTTAAAATGATAATTATATAAAGAATTGCTTATTGCTATGCCATTTTGGTGTCTCTAGCAAAAGTTTTTAAGTTGAAAATTGATTAGAAGAAATTTCATATGATAGCTAAAGTTTCATGTTGTCTAATACCCATAAAAACATTGTTATATGGGATGTGTTTGTAAAACGTCATTATTGCTATGCAATTGTGGCACCCCTAATAACAATTCCTAAGAGAAAAGTATACAAATTAAATGTTTATATACATATATGGTACTAAGGGATTTCATGGTCAAATACTCATATATATGCACAAATAGCCTGTAGGTATGCCATATTGGTTTACATAGCAACAGTTGTTAAGTGAAAAATTGATTACAAGAAAGTTCATATATGGTAACTAAGGATTCGTGTGGTCAAATGCCCATAATACCTTTGTTATATGGGGTAGATTTGTAAAACTTCCTTGTTGTTATACGATATTGGCGTCCCTAGAAACTGCACAAAAAATCTTAAAACAGACTTTTACTCCTCGTCCTAAAGTTGGTCTAAGTGCCAAAATTTCATTAAAATCGGTTAATGTTTAAACTATAATATTGGTGCTGAAAAAGAGCCAAAATACTCGTAAGAAAAAAACATTGTTTAAAATCAATATATCTCCTAAAGTACTTGACCGATTTTTGATAAAACTTGCATACTTACTTTACATCATAGCCTGAACAAATGGCATAAATCTAAAGTCAGGAAATTAATTTCAACTATCCTATATAGCCCATTAGGCAACAGCCAAATTACCATTGGCTTAGATTGGAAATGGATATTTTATTGTATTATGGTACTGTACCAATATTTGACATTTATATAGTAATATGTGAATTGAGTTATAACTAAAAATATACTGAAAATGTACGTACTTGTTTAAATTAAAATTTGGTTTTTAAATTAATAGTAACTTTTGACTTTTTTATTAATTCAACAATTTCATTTCGACTAACGATTTCCTAAACCTTTTCTGCATGTCTATTTAATATACGACATTTGCTTTTATATGTAATATAAGTGTTAGTGAACACTTTACAAAATAGTACCTAAAGTCAACATTAGTAGTGATAAGTATCAGAACCATCTATTTTATAAATCACCTGAATTGGAATCTCCACTTTCATTCCATTGGGATTGGCTGAGAGAATTTGAAAATTTCGTTGATCGAGTGGTATGACTGAATAGCCAATCGGGCTGTCCGAAGGCCAATCCATGCCTTGCATTGCTGATAACAGAGAATCAAACCAAACAAACAAACATGACAGTGGAATTTATTAACAGCTGTATGTAGACAACATGTTGTTGTATGATTTAGAGAATCATCAGTAGGTAGGTAGGTACAGCATTTTTAAGTACTTTAAAAATAAATGGATTTTTCCATGACACTATTATACTGAATTCAAACAAAATAACATACGTACTACAATGTAATACATTTTCTGAGTTAATCACAGAAATAAAATTATTAAATCTCACAGGTCAATTGGTAGAATTCAATAATAATGGCGGCGCCCTTGGTAAATAAAGTGGACAGTTCCTGAGGATTGCAGAACAAGAAGGGAAAGTCCCACTGTGGCTTTCCAATTGGTCGTCCGGGCAGGGCTATTTGTGGTTGACCATGGAGAGCAAGTCGAGGCACATCAAAGGTGGACAGGTGAGGATCGGGAAATGGGGTCAGGGTGGAAACAATGTCTAAGTTTCGTGTGTAATTACCGGAGTACCTGCGTTGAAGGAAGAACAGAAATTATACTGCTCCTTCGCCTACTATTATTTTTTAAAAACAACACCCCCGTCGAATGAAAACGTCACAGGGATTTTGACTTATTTTACATTATTTGTCAAACAAATTAATTTACATTTTTCTTTAAATTTTTAAAAATCATAGTACAACGTTTGTATAAGCCTAATTCAATAATTAATTTAAAAAAATGAAATTCTTGTCACTTCAACGTTTTCATTCGACGAGGTTATATTATTCAATTAGACAACTATCATGGTGGTCGCCATTCCCCCACTCTCCCCTATATTCGGAGATTTTCAAAGTTGGTCTAAAGACTAAAACCACTGCTGTGTTTAAGGTTATATTTAATTTTAAAACTAACCTTAAATGAAGAAACCTTTTAAGAATGTTGCAATGAACAAAAGTTTTAGATTAACATCGTTTTCTATTTCAAAATTAGTCTTAAGATCAACTTTGAAATCACCCATTGGCTTAATATTCTCTCGATTTACCTAGTGTTGTGAATTTCTAATGGATAGATCATCACAGAACGACAGGGATTCTGTTGTTTGATTTGTTTTTTTGGTGAAAATAGATTTTTGTGCTTCAAATATAGCAAAGATATTAGTTTAATAGTATTTAGAGCGATGCTCTAAATATTACAATCATATAGGTAGCTATCAAACATACCAATCATATACCAAATATACTTAATCGTATACCGAATATAGTTCATCCTATACTATTTATATTTAATTATTTGTCTTACTTATAATTGGGGAAATCTGTCACAATGCAAGCTACGGCCATCAAAGCACTCATTGGATTGAATAACGGAGTTTGAACCTCTCGCAGTAAAGCCTATGTGAATACAGAAGACACGACAATAACAAAATAAAATACATAAATTGTGATAAGTAGATGTCATAAAATAATTGGATGTTAAATGCTAAGTATGTAGATGGATATATGTACATCATACATATACTATGTTATGATAGGGGAATGTGATAGGCGGATGATCTTCGTTAAGTGGCTCGATGCTTACCTTAAGTGCCACATAAGGATGTTCTGAAGGTCCTGGCGGAAGGACTGACTGTTTTCTGACAACTGTAGCATACAGATGGGCATCTGTGTCATCTGTTAGACTGGGCTGAAAAATCCACAATACAAATAAATATTCACTTCATCAAATTAATACCTATTGTTTGAAATTTAAACTTATAAATTCAAATACCAAAATGATTATTCACTGCAGCATACTTCACTACATATAAATTTAGTGCTCTACCATTTGACATTAAAAGTAAATAGTCAAAATATAATTCAATCAATTACATAACATTTTGCTATTGAATTGTGTGGTGAACTTACCATTGTCATATCCAGATGGTAATGATGAAAGGGGGTCAGCTTGTGCACTGGAAGACGAAATTCCACAATAGTCTGACGAGTTTCAGCGTCTGCTACTGTCAGGATAATTACTGAAATAAAAAACAATATAACCAGTCATTCATAATATGTTATTAAGGACCGAATAATGGTAGCTGGTAATACTGAGAAATACCTTTTCGTCATATTCTGAAAGGTGTTATAACCTATATATAACTAATGTCGGAATAAGCATAGATATTTTGTAGAAAACAAAATAGATAAAATAAAAACAGCACGTTATACTTCACGTTATATTTCAAAATTAATTTCAATTATGCTACGCTAGAAATAAATAACCAATACAAGAATCTTGTAATTTTCAAATACTTGCTGAATTGATTTTTTTCAGAAATAAATATCATAACTCACTATTGTGAAAACCTCTTAGTAGAGCTAAATGTTTTAAGATTAGAAAATTCTTGTCGAAACTACTATAGAAATTAAGTTTTGTACCTATCGGTTAGTTCCAGCTCTATAATTATGTTTCAATATTTAGTATCAATAAAATGTTCATTATACATTAATGAAAGTGAAAAATACATATTTTGCTCTAATTAAATAAATATAGCTAAAAATTATGAACTACCTATTACGATTAAAATGTAAATATTTGTCTGGTTTGTCTTTGTAGTATTCCCAACTGTAATTTGTTGTTGAATTGTCGCAAAGGCTTCTCAAACCAAGCCGGTCTCGTGAGCCTCAAGTACCCAATTGCCTCTGTCTCCTTCTCCCTAAGTCATTTCATGCACGTCTCATTACTATCTTTGATGTTGTAATAGGCGGGACGGTTCCAGATGTGGTCTTTTATATTTTGACAGGTCTTACCTGACCGCAGTCTTCTTCTTTCTGTAGAAAGGGATTTTGCAGTGGTGGCCGCTCCTTAGTTATGTCTCTTCAGTTCTGCTGGTATTTGTTGAATCTGGAGCTTAAAATGGATGTCATCCATGTAGATGCATTTGGGAAATTTCATGATTTTCGTCCTTCACAATATCAAATAGTACAACCATATCCATTATAGACAATATTCAAAACAAATGTACATACAGCAGTTATAGTCAAAGGTATACAACCAATAAACAACACAATAATGTCCAAACAGTTCAACAGTCAAACAAAACAAGTTAAAATGTCAATACCGAGATTTATACCTGCTCCAATTATAAAATCTCTGCATAACTTTCATGTAATTTATTCCTAGATTAAGCTATATCACCATTTCAGACTGTATAACCTAATCTAAGCATAATTCCTAGAGTCATTCCTTGATTAGGTATATCATGAAACCACTGTGATATTATGTAAACCAATATATTTAACTATCAACAGTTGCTACTCCTACCTTCCTCTAGTGTTCGCTTTGCATCGTATTTGACGGTGACCAATTGTTCCCAGGACGGGTTCTGTGTGAGTTTTATCGCAGGGTGGGTGCTGTCTTGGGCTTGAAAGTCATTGTCTTCATCGAATTTGGATTTACTAAATGTGTCATTATATGAGCATGAATAAATTACATGTTTATGACCAAATATAATCACAGCTTTATGAATAAATAAAACATACATAAATACTATACAATACATACATATGCAAAATATAATTACTCGTAAATATAATATACATATGAAAACGGCATGAATTTTAAATAATTCATAAAACAATGGAGATCTAGAAACAAAAACTCAAGTATAGAAATCATTATAAAAAAACAAAAGATTTCATTTTCAATTTTTGATGGATATTTGTTTTGATATTTATTGTTTTATGAATTTTTAATTGCCTGAAAAACTAGGGGCTTATTAATTTTATTTTATCTTTTAAAAAATATATCCGAACCAATCATCGCATCTTTATTTGTTTGTGTAGGTGTGTGTTGTTTTAAATTTTAATCAGACAATATTATACAGGAACACTATGCAATACCGATTCCCATTGTATGATTTTCCTCTCTCTTAAAATATACGCCTCATTATTATTATTATTATTAAATAATTACATCTTTATCAACAATTAGATCTACATATCTAGGCACCTCCGTTTGTCCTTATTCTATCATTTTAAATATTAGTAATGCTTATGTAATTCTATGTGAAGTTGGGATATGACATTTCAACATTCTCTTTCTTACCATGTCACATACGCACGTGGGGCCACAATGCCATCCTTCACTTTGGCCCACAAACCCATAGCACCATGCACAAACACGGTCACCTCCTCATGACCTTCCGGGGCCAATAAGAGCCATCTCTGGTCGCCAATTCGCTCTCCATCGGCATCCACAAAGGGCAGCGGACCATCCAGCATGATACGGGCTGGTATTCCTCCCCTGGGCGTCTTGCGAGTCGGCTGTTCATCAGTACGTCGAGAGGGTGGCGTTTTAATCCGGATTGTTCGGGGAGTTGGATTCTGGGAGGTTTTTTTTGGTGGAGGATCCTGATTGGTGATTGAAAGAAAAGTTGAATTTGTCTCATTTAAATAGCAATACTGACGAGATGGTTTGAAACATTCTATCAATTAATATGTCTATTCTGTGAACACTTTTTCTAATTAGTAGCCCTCCCCATTTTGCACTCCATGGTCAATGTTTGTCATGTAGTACAGGAGATGGTAGATGATCATCAGTACGGTAACAGTCTCTCTCAGAATGACTATCATTAGCGAGTAATATAAATAAGTAGTATATTTTTATTATTATTATTACTCTTATCACATTAATTTGACAGCGTGAGTGCCCCTTAAAAAACAGATATTCCAATGTATTTTTTCTGAACATCTTCTATTTTCTCTTTTCTTATACCACTAGCAATTTTCACCTATTTTTATGCTTTGATATAAAACTTTTATATTGCTCAGGTTGTGATTATGTCTGGCTGATGAGGCCTAACAAGTAATATATAAGTATATATAAGTAGTATATTCTTTGTACTCCATGGTAAATGATTGTCATGTAGTAACTATAAACGTACAGGAGGTGGTGGACTATCATCATCATGGGGAACAGTCTCTCTCAAAATGGCGGTGATGCTTAACGTCCCACAGTGCATATGCAGAGGATCTTGATATTCTGTTCGCAGCAGCGAAATATTTTCTGTAACACAGAAACATGTATTTATCATTGATAAGAAATAACCAATCATCAGTAAATAGGAAGAAATCAAAGTTGGTCTATAGGGTTTTCAGAGGCTCAACATCGTGGTTAATAACTTTCAATCACTGAAATTCAAATTGGGCATTTCTTAGTCTTCAAATTGTCAAATACCTCACCGAAATGGGCCATAAATCATAACCTGAATAAATTTTTCCGCTATTATACGCACACTTTGATTTTTCATCGCTTTACATCGCACCTTGAAATTAACTGATCTTTCCAAAGACACCTAAGGTATACATGGAAGTGCATAAAGAAGTTCACATACACCCACACCACACTGTGTACTACAAACCTCCAAACCAGTAGAAAACCGAAGAAAAAACACTTTTCAAAACTTTTCTAGCGCTCTGGCTCTACACAAATAAATCTACTAAATCCCGATCAAAGAACAGGCAATTCAATTTTCATCCCCGGTACAAAGAAGATTCACATTTATAAACATGCACTACATAATTATGTACAGAATATAAAAAAGTTATTTTTGAAATAATTCTACATTGTAATTGAATTAAAATATTTCAGTTTTTGTCTATTGTTGCTCACAATTGTATGTTTGGATTTTCTTCCTAATTCAACTATTTTATCCACTGTGTTTATTTAAAAAAAATAAGCTTCAGAGTCAATAAATTGATTAGTAATAAAAAACACAACAATGAATAATAAAGAAAAAGAAAAAGACAACAGTAAATGCTTACCACCAGATATACGTAGTACCCCTAAAATCATTCAAAGTAATCAGTCTCTAAACAAATAAGTTTCTTTGATTTATTGATAAATCTATTTCATTTAAGAAAATGCTCATTTATAATACTTTCTATCACTTACTATCTAATTTGTACATGGGGTCACCAAATTCCACATCATACTCAATTTCGGTGTTTGATTTGGGGTAGATACCATATTTTGTTTCTCCAAACAGTTCTCCGTTGGCAGTATTTGGATTGACTCGGTAAGCTTGTAATAACAGGTAAACATCATGACTAGCATCGTTTTTACAGAAACCTAAACAAAAAAACAACTTTTCATATTGGTATTATGTCATTGCTGAGTAATAACGTAACAAATGAGTTTTCTGATTGGATATTTGGGTCTTTAACAAAGATTGTTGAGACAATATTATAATATGAGAGATTCTCTAGCGATAAAGTTCTAAAAGCAATTTGTCAACAATTGTCCTAATTTCACTTTTGTAAAAACAATCCAAGATGATACAGAACATGATTGTCAGAAAACCATGAAATATTATCAGTAATTTATTAAAAATTACCAAAAGACACTGAAGAGAGTTATAAAAAAACATCCAATATTACAAGAAAACCATCCAAAATTACCACCATCTATCCAAAATTGTCAGTAAATTATTAAAACTACAAAAAAACAGTACCGCAAGATCACAAGAAAACTATCTAAAACAATTTAACAAATAAATATTGAAGAAATAAAACAATCATCGAAAATTAGAAATACAAGAATGCAAAAATCCTAGCCACAATTACAAAAAGCATTAGATTGATTCGCTTACGAATTCAAATGGATCGAATAAGCTATTTCAGTAAAAAAAAGAATGTTGTTTCTAAATGCATGTGACTGTATGCTAGACTTACCAACAGGTAGATAGAAGTAATATTGCTTTTCTTCAAACACATGAACTTGTCCAGGTTGCAGCTCGTCTGTCATTTCTGTTGTAATCTGTGAGTCCTGAAGTTGATGATTTTTATCACGAACACTGACCTAACAATTAAATTTAAAAAATTAAGAAAGCAAATATCAAATGCGTTTGACTGATGCATAAATAGATTTTACCCATTGAGCTCTATAAAACAATTTTATTCAGACTTGCAATATTCCATGAAAATAGACTGAATTATTAACAAACTGTGACAAATAAACATTATCTGATTTTTATCAGTCTAATAGCTTTAACAATTGTAGACCACTCTATTCTAAACACCATCATAAATTGGTTATTAACATTTGTGCTAAGTATTATGAAATGAATTCGAATTAAACAAAGTCCGTATTTTAAAAGAATTTAAATTTAACTAAATATTATCTTTATGTTAAACAATATTTCAAATTCCAAATAATAATGTAATAACTTCTATACAATACTAAGTCTTAAAGAGTAATGTAGTTCTGTACAAAGCAGAGAATATAAATTCAGTAAAAAACAACGATGTACCTAAGTAAAATATCGTCTCAGTTATTTCAATTATTTTACAGAACCTACCTGTACATCAGAATAGTCACCTGTGTACAAACTTTGCACACATAGCTTCAGAAAATATAGACCTGGATAATTGAAGGAAAGGTTGTGGATTGTGAGACCAAACTCTAGTGCCTTGCGCTCAATGTTGTTCCTCAATGCCGGATACGGTGTAATTGGGGTGTGTATATTACGGGGAGATCTGGGGGTGGCAGAAATACGATCATTCCGAGGAGATTTGGACATGATTCAAATAGAACCTGTGCTATCTTATCTAAAAAGGAAAATTAGACATAATATAGCTTGGAGGGCTGCTGAGGCATTAGTATATATAATATCAATAATACTAAAACCCTGTTATAATACGTCCGTCTACTTTTGATGTTATAAACTAGTTGAACTCTAAGCAATCTTAAGAAAGTTGTCTATAGTTTGCGTTCACATTGTTTAGTGTGAATCACCAATTTATAAATGATTTCTGTGCTTTAGAGATTGAAGCTAAAGTTTAATCAAATTAAGATTACAACGTACTGCATTTCTGAGATTATTCTGTTAGTTTGCACTAATTAATTTGATCAAAGCAATAAAACTTGCTTGGAGATTGGTTAGTGTAAATGTTTAAGATATTTTTAAGTAGAAGAAAGCACAAAATAAATGATGTAAATATAATAACCAAAAAAATATATTTGACTCTAAACTACACCCGGGTGGATGAAGTATCGTGCATGAGGTTAGGAAGTCGCCCTAACACCTATAAAATGCACACAATGGCTACAATCGCTATCTGTAACTGGCGAGTCCGTCGGCACCATAAAACCGAGGGGGTCCTTGGGTTATGAGGGTTGGAGACTATGCTTCATTGCATAGGGGTTTTTCTAACCAAAGGCTAGGTCCACCTCTTAAAACTGGGATAATGTCAGGAGGGCATCCGGTCAGTAAATCTTAAACCTTTAATTCTTACAATTGTTTTTGATCTGGAAGTGACGATGCAGCTGGAGTTGGCATTTAGTGAAAGACGAGATATGTACAAGTGAGAAGGATAAGTGAAAGATTGGATGCGGTCTTGATGTTATATGGAAAGTAGTTAGTAAAGATAGTGCTACACAGATAGAATTTGATAAAGCTGTGAAAGATTAATTCTATGACAATTTAGGATCAGAATCAGAAGTTGTCAGGAACTCTGAATTTTTCATCGTTGCTGTGATTTCAATGGTCATGTAGGTATACAATCAGAAGGTTCGAAGGAATTCATGGAGGTTTTTGGTATGGATGTCAGAAACAGTGGAGGGTGAAGATTGCTTGAATTCTGTATGGAAATATGGTTCAAGAAGAAGAAAAAGCGAACCTTATGTCTGAAAGTTCTAAAACAGAGATTGATTCCATCCTGGTGTGATAGACTCATCGTCGGAAGGTACTTAACATAGTTATACTAAGAAAATGCTAGCATAGTATAGTAGTGGCTGATGTAGCTAGATGTAGCGAAATTGAAGAAGAGAGTGCAAGTGAAGCAGATTAAAATTTGGAAATGGAGAATGAAATAATACCTACAGAGGGAATTTGAAGAAAAATGAACAGAGTAAAGGCCCTGACATCTGGACCAAGTATAGAAATTGTGCTAAGCAGACAGCAAAGGAGTTGTGTGAGATAAAGTAAAGGTAAGCCACCCCATAGTTAAACTTGGTGGTGGAATAAAAAGTGCAATGTGAGTGATAAAATGATCAGCTTTCTACAATGGAAAAATGATCCAACAGAAGAGAAAAAGTCTTTACATGAAGGACAAAAGGAAAGCTAGAATAGAAGTTGCATCTGCAAAACAGGAAATCCAACAACTATGTAAATTTAGACAAAAACGCTATATATAGAAAAGTTCGAATGATGAAAAGAGACAATTGTGATGTGAGTGGTGGAGGATGTGTGAAAGATAGAAAAGAAAGAATTGTTTTTAAGGATGAAGAAAAGAAAAAGACCAGGAAGGAACATATAGAAAGTATAATGAATGTGAAAAATATCTGGAAGGGGGTCACTGAACCTAATCAAATTGAGGGACCAAAGGAACCTATTGTCATGAAAGAAGTAAAGTGAGCCTTGAAAGGTATGAAAAGTGGAAAGGCAAGAGGATCAACTAGAATTCCTACACATTATTTTTCAGCATCTCATCCATCATACTGGAAATAACAAATAGAATTTTGCATGAACAGAATATGCCAGAAGAGTAGAAGATCATTACTTTGGTGCCATCATACATTTTGTCCTACATAGGATCATCCATGGGAATTCTTGAAACCATTTTAATTGGAAATTCTATCCTTTTTTGTTTTGCTTCCTTCTACTCTGTTGGTTTTGATCAAAATATTTCTACAACTAGGATGATAATGTTTATTACCACTTATTGTGCTACAGGGGCATTTTTACTATCAACAGGTCGAGTAGTTGTTTTTTTGGTATAGCACAGGGAGCTATCTCCATTGTAATTGGTTGCAGATTATTAGTATAGAAGATATATATGTTATTTTTAATGAAACTCACATTTTTGGGGTGTATGTTATTTTTCTTACTGAAAATATTGGGGGGGGGGCTGGGCCCACCTACTTTCACCTCCTCTGAAAACACATACAAAATCTTATTTCTATTCTTTTCTGTGTTTAGGTACCAATTCATACAGCCCTTTAAAAGTTTCTTTTATTTTCTCTTATATTATCTTTGACTTAGGGTAAAAGTGTTGCATAAAATAGTCAAAAGGTATTTGAAATCAAAAATATAAATGAATAATATTAATAAGTATATGAATATTAAAAAATGTTGATATTATTTTACTAGTCCATATTCTGTATTACTGAGTAATAATATGTAGAATGAAATCTTTGGTGTAGCAAATATATAAAATAAAAAACTAAAAAATTATAGGCAGTGGATATTCGTATGCAAAGAGTATGAATAAATTCTGAGGTTATTCATACACAATATTTTTTTAGAAAATTAAAACTAAGTAATTTTGCATATTAATAAAACCTAAGGATAGTTGTATGCAATATTTTTTTTATAAAAATAAAACTAAGTAAGTTTGCATATCCATATAACCTTAGGATATTCGTATGCAACATTTTTTTTTAGAAAAATAAAACTAAGTAATTTTGCATATTATTAAAACCTTAGGATATTCATATGCAATATTTTTTTTTAGAAAAATAAAACTAAGTAAGTTTGTATATCCATAAAACCTTAGGATATTTGTATGCAACATTTATTTTACATCTTTGGTAAGGGCTGCTAGCTATGGGTACCAGCCCTTACCAATGAGCTATAGACATTAGCTGATGCGAGCTCTCTCTCTCTCTCTCTCTCTCTCTCTCTCTCTCTATATATATACCATTTACAAAACTATTCCACATTTCAGAAAAACAATTTTGCATTTATGAAATACTATTTTGCATTATTGAAATACTATTTCGCATTCTGGCAAATCTATTTATCATTTGAGCAAAGTTATTTCGCATTTATGTACATCAATTTCATATCAGGCTTTTGTTGTATAGATAGTGATGCTATCAGCAGAATATGAAGGTAGACACTATGGGTAGACATACCTAATAATATGTGCGTGTTTAATACATAGACACCCAGTCAAATCAAACTTGTATATTACACATGTAAAATGCATGTTGAAACAGGCGTAAAATCAATGTATCTTACAGCTGTATTAACAAGGTTTCTTGTCCCTAAATTACATGTGTAAAAACAATGTATGAATACATGTGTGAATACACTGAAATTACACTTATAAAACGCCCGTTTTACATGTGTATTACACTTGTAATATCTATGTATGTTACAGCACATATACATTGTTTTTGTCTTTTAACAGAGAGCTGGTCTACTGGATTAGTGGCTTGCATGGCAATCCAGCCATTGTAAGTTCTTATCCAGCCTAGTACTCTGGGGAGTGGTGAACTATTAGTGCTGTTTTTTGATCAACCCATAATTTTTAAAATTCACTGTGTGGGAGACCAACAATTTATTAGAAATTAATTGATAATTGCCATTCTAATTTTAAAGAAAATGTTATGCAGTCAGAAAACATTAGATAATTTCTTATAGAAATATATATATATATACTATTCTAAAAAATGACCTCCACAAGGAAAAATATAATCTTCCTGATTTTGATGACAAATGGAATGCTACAAACAGAAGTGAGGTATAATCACTCCTTACAGACATTACCAGATTCTGATTTATAGTTGTATTCATGATCTTGTACCAAGGTTTGTCAGAAATTACACCACACACAGAGCAACTGCAGAAGAGGACAATTGATATCTATAATGCTTACTAAAAGGTATGTTTATACTCAACATTTACCTACCTTTTAGCATACATAGTTTTATTTTTCTAAAAAAAATATTACATACAAATATCCTAAGGTTTAATTAATATGCAAACTTACTTAGTTTTATTTTCTAAAAAAATATTGTGTATGAATATCCTAAGGTTTTATGGATATGCAAACTTACTTAGTTTTATTTTTCTAAAAAAAAATATTGTGTACGAATATCTTTAGGTTTTATTAATATGCAAAATTACTTAGTTTTAATTTTCTAAAAAAAATATTGTGTACGAATAACCTCAGAATTTATTTGTACTCTTTGCGTATGAATATCCACTGCCAAAATTAAAATCCTATAAGCCTACTTTCTATTCTAAACTTCAAATGGCTTTTGTCAAAGATTCTATTGTTGGGTATAAACTCAGTCCATATTTATATAATATTGTAAATTTGATAATCAATTCTAGATGTAATGTTTACATTAATTGAATATTACCCTTTGTGACATTGATAAAATGTAGCTTCTTTAACAGATGACTTATAAATAGGTATATGGATTCTATCAATTATTCCAATTGAGTACATGAAAAAAAAACAGCTAAATAAAATAATGTTGTTTTATAACATTAATGTTTTTAGAAAATTTCATAGTCCTTGGTTGTAATATCACTACTATGTATAAATCTGAAAATTTATATTTATAAGTTGGTCACAGATATTGTGCATTAAAAAATCTACTCATGCCAAAAACTGACCCTAAAGATAGTGCCATTGATTTGATGGAATAATAACATTTATATTTATTATTCCATCATGGAAAAATAGTCACCTCATTATATTTGTGAGCTAAATAATAAAGTTTGAGTCATGTGATGCGATTTTTTACGCCATGTTTTTCTCTAGAAATTAGAGATAGATGGCTCCACAGCTCACTAAAATAGAAGTCTGTCTAGACAATCAAAAGTCGTAATTTCATTAACCTTAAAACGTTAATAAACAAATTACCAATTCTATTTAGTTAAACCATGCGCTTAAATCACTGTTAGTAATTGTTTACATTAGATTTTAATAGGCTATTAAAAGAGTCAAACATGTATTCTAACAGAATACGTATAATATTTTCTGTGATGCATTCTACATATTAAGGAAGACTTTAACATAACTATATGCCTATTAAAGGCAATTTTATGTTTATTTGTAAAAGAAGAAAATTATTTTGATTAATGTTTTTTAAAGCTTAAAATTCATACTTTAATTTTGGAACTAATATTTAGGTTTAAGCACATCAAGACAAATATCAATATGTACTTTTTAAAACGGTGCTTGTTTATTTTTTTATAAAAGTGGTTCAATGGTTTAAAATAATTTAAAAGAATTACAGATTTTAATTACAAACTTTAATATAGTTAATTAAAATCTATATTTAATAATACTTATAATCTTTTTAATATCTTTTGATATATAATACAAAATTATATGAAATCTAAATTATTTTAATTTCACATTTTACCTCATTTTAGTATTCCCCCAAAAAACATTAAACTGCGCTTTAACGTTGCAGGTCTGTAACATTATCTCATTGCAGGTACGTACAAAATGACCGTATCGAGGATGTACCACAAGGTGAACAGTGCTTGGTGCTCTTTTGAAATCTTGTCACCTGTTGTATGTTTTATTAACTTTCAGACAGGCTCTGCCACACAATCTATAAATTTCTTTTTTACACTTATGGCTATGTGACCTTCCTGTTACCCTTGTATTGTACGTATAGTGTTCCAGATGGACGCTTCTGCTACCTTTAAATTACTTCTCATAGGATTATTATATTAGGATATTATTAATGGCAGTGGCTATATAATTATTGTTCTGTGACTGAACAATATTAAGGAAAAATGCTATAGTTTCATGATGGAACAATAAGGATAAATGCTATTGTTCTGCATGGAACTTTAAGCACATTTTGGCTATTGTTCAATGGTATATTTGATAAGCTGAAAAAATTAATCATTCTCATTGCATTCTACTTTCTAGTTCTCTTGTCTTGTAATAGTTATTCTTTTGAAATATATTAATGATAGCTTTGTTATTCCTTATTATAAATATTATTTGAAATTTTTCTTTTGATTGAAAAAATAAATATTGCTAATTATAACAAAGTCAAAAGATTTGATTGTCAACTGAATTAAGTGTTGCTCAAAGTACAGTTTATTTATAGATAGAATCATATAATGTATGTAAATATATACCTATGACTATGTAAATTCTAAACACAGATTATTTAAAAATACTGAACAAAACACACTGTATAAATAAATAGATTACCCAGGTCTTTAAAAATCTTTTATATCATATTTTATATGTTTACAGTTTATATTGTAATATGCTTTAAAAAATAAATGGACAGATGTAATTGTAGGTATACTGTAAATGAAATTGATCCATATGAGGGTCAGGAAGGGTATGTAAGTAGGGTCCAGCAAGCTCAATATGCACTTGCAGTCCCATAGGGTCCACATAAGAAACTGTATAAAAAGGGTTCAAAATTACAATACTATTTTTTAATTTTGGTTTAAGCATTTCATTTATATACTATTATCAGAATTCACAATGCAATGGAAATAATAACTGAATAACACAGTAATAAAACAAATATGAAAATAAACACAAAAATGTTGATACTATTTTATACATAAAAGTCCCATGAAGAGAATTATTCAAAATTCTTCAATAATGAGGAACCTAGCATCATAAACACTATTTGATTAGTACTTGAAATGATATATTTTTGCATAAATGTACTTATATTCTCATTGCTTTTAAAATAGTAGTACATGATGACAAATTGGTGTATGGCCATTATTATAATTTAATATGTCATTCTAACAAAATAAAATGTAATTTAGAAATGCAAAAATTACTATTCAACATACATACATGTATTTAATTTAAATTTTGACACTTTATATAATGGGTGCATATGGACCCTTCAACACTGGACCCTCATATGAACCAATTTCATTTACTGTGTACCTAATATGATTTATTTAACTTGAAATAATCAACTTTACTGAGAAATATTTATTATTTTACTTTTTGATACACAAAGTTTTGGTAGATTAATTATATGCAATTTGAATAATAAATATAGCTAATTATACCAAGTCAATAGTTTAACAAATTAATTGTGCCTAACTACTAGTTACCTAATGAGATCCTCTCAAACATTTTTTTTAAGTTGTAAAAAATATATAATTATAAAAGTTATAGAAAAAGGTGTCACCATATCCAGGAGTAGTGCATAGGTATATACTATATAAATATCAAAAAGCCATTTAATGAAGAAAATATCACATATATTTGTAATAAATCATAAGAATTAGCAGTACAAATATAAATATTTTCTGCATAGATATAGTTCTAGAAAAAAAACACTGCATTAACCAAAATTTTACTATAATTTTGATTTAAATGGGATAACTTCAAATGAATTGATTATAAAACTATAGTTATATACATTAATGGTGTACATGTTAACAGAAAAGAGGATTTTTTAAATTTGTATTATAGAGCTTTTATAGCAATTTTAATTATGCCTGGAGTAAAAATAGCTCTCTTCATTTGGGCAAAGGTTAAAATGTCATAAATTCAAATAGATGCATTTATTTTAGTTCAAATTGTAAAAAATTATGATAAGTACAAAATAATCAGGTACTTTCTAGCAACTGTTTTTGTTTATGAAAGAGTTCTTATTGACTGACATTCAATTTTAGTATAAATATATATAAAAAATTCTGCATAGTTTCTATGTATGTAAACTGATTAACAGATGCTTGGAGTACAATCAGCTCACAGTGTCCACCTTTCCAAATGGCTTCCCAAACAGGGATGGAGCCACCTCCAGCTTGAAGAGAGTGAGTGATGTTCCTTTCATTAAATCTGTGACCAACCCTGTGCCACACAAGAATATGACTGGCATTGCCAGTTTTTCTAAATCTGGACTCATCTGTGAAGATAACCCTATCCCAAACATCTCTCCAGTGTCCTTGTGCCATTGACCACCTTAGTCATGCTATGGTATTGTTTCTGCTGAGAAAAGGACAAACAGCTCACTACATTTTCTTATGCCAGCTTCCTTGAGGATTCTATATTTGTGTGAATTGAAACTCTGCCTCTGATAGTGGACTAGTTGTTGAGTACTTGATAAATGATTAATTGTTGCTAATCTTGTGAGAAGTCAATTGGCTCTTACTGTTGTCTTTTTGAGCCTTCCAGTCATCTTTGCAAAATTGAACTTTCCTCTGTTTCAATCTCTTAACCACCTGTATATTGTGTTTCTGGGGACATTCAACTCCTATAAAATTTCTATCATTGACCATTTATTTCTTGACAAACCTATTGCTAAACCTCTTTTAAAGTACTTTCCTTCCTTTCAATTCATTCTTACAACAATTATGAAAAGTGGCTACTAACTGAATGATTAAGAAGAATTCTATTTTTAAATCTTAAGTTTGGCCTAATCTGCAGTCTATTCATTAGTGCTGTGCACTTGTTACATATTGCATTATATCTGAATTGTATGTTCAAAATATTGCTAAATTCAGTGGCTTGCATGCTGCATGAAGCAGAGCTAAGCCCTATTAGTGGAATAGATTTATTGATTGGAATAAATGCTGTCTACATTTAATGGTGATATTTCCATTCATTTTGAGAAACAGTGTATATTGCAAGATGAATTATGTTTTCACATGGAGGAATTGCTTTTAAAATAAAATTATTTTTTCTATTTTAACAAGTGATATTATCAGTCTACTCCCATTAATCCAACCCTAATAGGGGTTGGATTATGAAGTTGGATTAATGAATTCAGCCTCTGAAATAAAACTACATACATAAAAGACATTTGGAAAAAACATTTATATTTATGAATAATGTAAAATCTCATTAAATTGTGCATGTACAGTTGCCACCAAAAGTACTTGATCACTATTGTGAATTATTGTTCAATTCACTAAAATTAATCTATGTACTATACACTGGAGTGCAATAAGAAGTTTAACATAAGCATGTCAATTCACTATTTTTGATAGCTTAATAGGCATAAATTATAATTATTGAACATACCTAATGAATAGAAATCACCCAATTGGTTAACTAACGAACCAATTGATTTGTTTAATTAGCATAGAAATCAATAAATTTGTGAGAATTATATAAATACAATTTTGGATAAAGTATCTCTATTTTACTATGGGTGGCAATTCTTTTTGCACTGGTTTTTTTTCTAACTTCAAACATCCAATCAAATTACATGTACTTGAAAATTACTAAAAAAAATATACCTGCATGTGGGATGTGGGGCATTCAGATTAATGAACATAAAATCAATATAGTTTTGCAATTATGAGCATTCAGAAATTAGGTTGGAGTCAGAATATGAGTGTTGGTTTAATGAGGATTTAATCAATGCAATCAGATAGGTATAAATCCATTCCTGAAAAATGCCAATGGGGTTGGAATAACAAGAAGGTTGGATTAATTAGGGTCAGATTAACGGGAGTAGACTGTACATACATAAATGTTAATCTGTATTGCATTTGTTAAAATATTTTAGACACTGAAGAAGGCACTCAGCCAAAAACATTGTCATTAAATTAATAATTTGGTATCTGCAGAAATCATCTTCTTATTTAATTTACTCTAATTTAAAAAAAAATCTAGAATCTATTCTCTTATGTGATCTTGATCTATTTCAATCTTAAAACTGACATAACTTTTGAATTAAACCACCAATTAAATTCATTTTAGAGAGAAGTTGAAACTATTTTATTGATATAATAAATAATTATTTATACTACTTATAATATAAGGCTCATTCCACACAGAAACAACCAATTTCAGAAAAGTGCTGTGGGACACCTTCTCAGAATGCCTTCAAATTTTAAATATGAATTTGTGTATAGGTATATATGACAAATCCAAAATATTTTTTGAAAATATTTTTCTATGCCTCTACTACAGCCTATTGAAATTTCACTCACGGAATACATTTTTCTTCCAAACAGGAATTTACCCATCTTTGAAAGCTTTTAACTTTAGACTGACATTAAAGAACATGCTGATTTCTTTATACAGTGAATGGTACACATAAGATGTGCTATAGTAATTCTATAATAAAATGGAATTTTTAATTTTAAAAATCAATATAAATCAATTCACTAGCAATTTCAAAAACAAGGGGACGGACCCCACATCCCCGACGCAACCAGACCCCAAGCGGGGACCCCACCGCTCACCTCCATTCCCAAGGTCAGCGGGCACACGTCGAGCAGCAACAGCTCCCCAGTGGTCTCATCACCGCTCAGCACTCCCGCCTGCACGGCAGCCCCGTAGGCCACGGCCTCGTCGGGGTTGATGCCCTTGTTGGGCTTTCGGCCATCGAAGAACTCCGACACGATCTGCTGCACCTTGGGGATGCGCGTGGAGCCGCCCACCAGCACAATCTCGGCGATGTCCTTCTTGGACAGACGCGCGTCCTCCAGCACCTTGTTCACCGGGACCATGGTCGACTTAAACAGGTCCTACAAGGGGGGCAGCAAGCAACGGATCAGTTACCAAGCCCCTAGCCACGACACAGACCCATCTCAGGCAAATTTAAATCAGTAAACCGCGGCAAAATCATATTCGTTACGTTATCACTCACTTACGTGACGTAACGCTCATAAAAAGTGACATTAAGAGAGTTGCTTAGCTACAAGAAGAGGGAGAACCCCCCCAAGACACGAACCATGTTCAGCTCCTCGAATTTGGCCCGGGTCAACGTCTCACTGAAGTCCTCCCCGTCCAGGATCGATTCCACCTCGATGCGTGCCGTGTGCGCACTGCTCAGCGCTCGCTTCGCCTTCTCCACTTCACGGCGCAGTTTCTGGATGGCCCGCCGGTCAGTGGCCAGGTCCTTGGAGTGCTTGCTCTTGAACACCTGCAGTACAGAGAGAGACAGAGAGATCAACGGACGCCCACAGAAATCGCAGGCTTTTGTACGACCATTTGGAGAGAACGCTCAACTCCAAAGAACAGAAACTGCGATTGTCAAACGTCCTCTCTTACCAATATCTATGGTCCTACCTTGACGAAGTGGTCGATGACCCGCTGATCGAAGTCCTCGCCGCCCAGATGCGTGTCCCCATTGGTGGCCACCACCTCAAACACGCCCTGGTCGATGTTCAGCAGGGAGACATCAAAGGTGCCG
>JAUYWI010062299.1:0-15683 GCA_034780595.1 Parotoplana pacifica | reverse complement strand
CTTTGTTGTCTGTCGATGAAAAGGAATTTAAAGCTATTTTGATTCTCTATCTACTTGCTAGAAGTTTGACAAAAATACCCCCATTTTATCATTTAATGAGACAGCCTATTTATTGTTATTCCACTTCAGAAATATGGAACTTGGTACCCTATTTTTGTGTTTGCTGTATATCAATTTTGGATTTACCCCGGGTAAGACATCTTCAATCCACACTCGAATTATGTAATTTAATTGTCAAAAATAATATAAAACATGCCTCACGAAATGTTAGTTAGAGAGGAGAGCCTCGCTAAAATCCAAGGTGCAATCGATAATAAATTGTGCATCCTACAACCTTTGACCATTTGTCAATCAAATAAGACCAACGCTTGGAACATTACCTATTTTATAATAAATATGTAGCCATTAATCGGTGCATAAATTCCCCCCCAGAAATGTTAAAGAATGTACACCAAACACATTCATGGAGTAATTAAAAGTCCTAAACCTTTTAACTTTTCCATACCTCGCTATTTAACGATGCAGTCTCTTATATTGTATTTTCGATGTGTAATTGCAAGGTAAATTAAAATAAAATACACTTTTTAAGATGCAATATGGCAAAATAAAAATAGAAAATCAAACTAAACTTAATAACAGGGAGACAATCTCTATTTCTTTTCGTTTTGTTCAATGGACATCAAACTGGGTGTCGATCAATGACTTTTTCTCCGACCCCTTTGGTACTTGTAGTAAAGAATTTATTGTTTTTTTAAAGCTCAATTCTTTGGTTTAGCCTTTAAAAAATATTTCTTTGAGCCCAGAAAACTATAGTTAAGAAAAAAAATGTTTGGTTGCTTTGGTTTGTTCGCGTAATTTTCATTCTAATAAAATATTTGTCGGACCATTTAATTCTGGCGCCACTGTTCCCATTCTCCGTCTCTTAAATTTTTAGTTGCTGCTAAACACTACTAAATCTAACTGGTCTACATAGTGAAATTTACAAAAGTATTGTTCTAACTAACTACTTTCTAGGTGAAACAGGTCCCCATAAATCTTCTATTCTTCAATCTAATCCCCAAAATGTGCTCGCCGTTTGGTATCATTGCATTTTTCCCAATAGCGATTACGTAACAGCTCTCACTTTAATTTTAGTTCATTTGAACTAATCACTGAGTACATTTAGCCAAATATAATAATAACGCAGTTGTATTTAACACACCATTACGCGGGAGCAGTGGGAGGACTCTTGAACATGTTCTAACTATTTGACCTATTTATACACAGCATTTGACCTATTTATACATACTGTGTTTTGTACCTACTGTTAATGTTTTCATATAACAATTACACTTTTATACGAATTATAGGCAAAATGCAACAAACTTCAATTAGTCAAACCGCAATTAGGCCAAATGCTATTCACCGCACCTCCATGCTGTATAAAATGTAGTGATCTGAAAATTAACAGATTTTTAGATTCTGCTTTTATTAAATTAAATTTAAATAACGGTTTCCAATATTATCCACTCTTTAAATATTAGGTAACTTTAGCTTTCCTCTGTGCGCTACTTAGCTATTTATCCTTCTTCGAAACAAGACATATTGACATAAATGGTTAGCGATCTAGCTTTTGTGGGCTGTAGAAATAATAATTGGATTTCTTTTTATGTAAATGATATTATGGGATTATACATAATAGATGTTTTGTTTTATGCGGGTTTTGATTTATGTTTAACCAGCGCGAAGCTAAGGTTACCTACTGTTTAACGAGTGGATAATATTATGCAACAGAAGACTACGTACTATCGAAGAAACCTTTACATATTTATATTCAGAAGCAAACAGGAGAAGTCTATTGTATTTAAAAAAACGTAGATTCTAATATTCAGATCACTACATTTGTTAAGCTTTAGAATGATCAATGGCCATTACATAATATGCTGTGATAATTTAAATATTAAAAAAAAACAATTAGAAACATTTATTAGACCTTAAAGCTTTTTTTTACTTGTAACTGGATAAGTTAATTATTATTTGGAAATTTATGCAATCGAGGAGGAAAAACAAGTTTTATTTAGCAACAGTAAATAAGAACCAAACCGATGGTATTTGATGTAGGCCCCTGATTCTAAATATGATAGCAATAATTGTATTAACACGTTCGCCGCCAAGTACATTTTTAAAATTCTTTCGTGTGTGCCAAGGTTGTATAGTTTAATATACACTTTAGGCTCAGCATTGACATGTTATGTCTCGGTATTGTGATGCCGGCTAAGTGCATGTCGCCAAACCCTTGGTCTGTCGTACCTAGTTAACCACCCTCAAGCCTCCTGTCCTGGGGTACCTGTCCTATCAACAACCAGATCCTGAGGCAATGTAAAAACAATTCTTCTCAGTAGGTATATCTAACATTACCATAACTAATTTATGAAATAATTATATAAAAATTGTATCTACGAGTTACACAATCAAGCAGTTTTTAAATAAATTATAAGAAATTTACTTAACTACGAGTTAACTCGTAATGGCAAAATCAGGGACTCTCTCGTGGTAGGCAGCGAACGTGTTAAACAATAATTATCCAAAAAAAACAAGGCACCAACAATACAGAAGGCTGGCGGTGGCAAATCGATGATAGAGTTTAAGAAAATAACAGAATTACACTGAAAGCCGTTTTTGGCACCACTTGACAGACAAAATGTTTAATTTTATTACAAAATTTAAATCTAATAAAATGTACTTCAATGTAATGATAAATTTAGTAGTAGAAGTTTTTTTAAATATCAGTATATTTACAAAGTAATATTTGAAAATACCTAATCTTTTTTGTGCAATATTTAGTTCTAAAATAGTAATAATTTTGTTTTAATTAAACAACCACTTTTCTTAAAATAGCTGTTTTAAATCGCCAAAAGTGTCTAATGAATTATTTATTTCCTCATTTTCAGAATTGATTGAAAGCAGTGGCTTAATAAAAGAAAATGGTAACTACCGGCATCTGTTTGCAATTTTATGTATTTTAGGTACCCTTAATTCTATGTGAACTTTATTGGAAAACATTTTGAAAAGTATTGAACTTGATAATATGATAACTCTTGCTTTTATGTGAGGGCTTTTCTGGGACAGGGTATAAAAGACAGCACTATATTCTGTAAACGGGGAATAATAGCAAGTAATATTTGTTTCTGCTAAATCTTTATCATAATTTACTATATTGTCCTTCTTTATTATAAACATAACTAACTTAGAAATTGCACTTTAAACCAAATCGGTACCATCCCTTTTTTAACATCATATTTAACGTGTGCATTAAAGTGATTTCTCGCCAATTTGGCTTTTATTGTTAAACAAATAGTTGAAAAAAATATTCATTAACGGATGACACCCACAAACGCATCACTGTCATGTTGCTAACAGCGTTGAGGTACAAAATGTGACAGCTTGTCATCATTATCTTTTAGAGATTTCTGAACTGATGCAGAAGCACCTTCCCCTCTTTCAACCTGATAACGGTAGGTAAATTGAGGTTGGTGACATTTATTTAACTAGTGGCTATAGATCAGTTTGTTGCCAGCATAAACAGCAAGCCGATGAAACCTACTGACAGGTACTATTTACCGACTATCAAGCTGTATCCCTTGATAAACATGCACACTTGTTAACAATGGTATTTCTGATTGCAGGAACACTCAAGTTCTCCACGGATGTCATTCCCGACCGGTTGTGTACCTATGAACGAGATGACTGTATCAGCGAGCCATTTTGTCTCGTGACACGGACCTGTTGCGCCTCCTATCTCAACAACTCCTGGCCCCAAGTATATGCTACTCCGGTCAGTTAAATGCAATACTTTATATTGTAAAAATTGTGCTGTACTTCTGCCGCTATTTATTATTGCATTGTGGAGATTTTTAGCTTTTGCTACAGATATCATTCAACAGTTACAAGAGCAATAATAAAAAAAATAGGAATACTTGGATAAAAAATATACTACCTCTTTATACTACTCGCAAATGATAGCACAGGACAGCTGATTTGGCCTTGTTGGGCCTCATCAGCTAGGCATAATCACAGCCTGGGCAATATAAAATTTTCGTATATGTCATACCAAAAGCATAAAAGTAAGGATACATTTCTATAGTAGCATAAAAAGAGAGCACATAGAAATATACAGAAAAAAGTATTGGAAAGGCTGTTACTTAATCAATGGGCACTCACGCCCAATATTTTGAAAACCACCCTACATCATTCATTGTTCACTATCATAATGAACAATGAATGATGTACGCAATGTACCTACGCAATGTACCTAAATACATTTAAAATAACTAATAAACAATATATCAATAAATTATTGATTTTTGGCTGAGATTTAGTGCCTGTATTGGTTTTGAAAATCTGTTTATCGAAGAGTTGATACAATATCGAAGTCTACAAATAAGCCCTGCGTGCATATTTTAACCCATGTCATTAGGAGGGCGGCCCTGTTTCTTTGAATTTCTATTTATGTACGTTTTAGTCTCGTTACTAATTACGATTTAGGTAAAATATTTTTTATTGTTTCTAATTATTCATAGAGAGAAGTATAACCTCTCCATCTGACAGTTTGCTGTCCCAAATGACCAAAATATTTCTTTTTCTCAACCACACATTATAGATACAAGGCAGATGCCTAAAAGTGTTGGTCAGCGTGAAACCAGGGACCAACCAGAAGAGCTACAGATATGTCTACATGGTGAACAAATGCGCCGTCCAATACTTCGGGTCCGAAAACAGTCGCTGTGAAAATCCCGCTCAGTCTTACGTGGAAGAAAATTTTGACATGGTTTATGACAATGTCACGAAGCACTTCTATCAAAATAGGTTCTGTGCCATCTGCAACGGTGCAAGCAATTTTAAGGTAAAATTATCATTTTCCCCGATCACTGTGTACATAGCAAACTAATAATATAATTTTCCTGTTGTTCACCATTGAAGAGCATTGACACGGCCAGGAATTGTGCAGGACTAATTCCGAGACAATTAAAAGATCCTTACCTAACAAAAACAGCCAAGCTGAAGCTCTACTACGAAAAGTGTACCGTTATCCTCGCTAAAAACAACCTTAAACAACTGGCAGCAAGCATGTCTGAGAACAGCACCAAGTTGAATCTCTGCTACATTGGCGATGCTCCAAGTCTTCAGGTGACCAATGGAACGAGTGCAACAATGAAGCTGGCCAGCTGGCTCTGTGGGAAAATGTTCACGGGAAATTGCTGGACAGGAGGTAGGTGTTCAAACCATAGAGAGACAGACGGGAAATTGCTGGACAGGAGGTAGGTGTTCAAACCATAGAGAGACAACCGGGAAATTGATGGACAGGAGGTAGGTGTTCAAACCATAGAGATAACAACGGGAAATGGGGACCGCCATATTGTGGAAACCAATGATGGGAACATATTTTGAGGGACCGGGACCAGTTATTGAGCAATATCAAAGCAATTATGGGTGTAGAGGGTGAGCCAAAAGTCTGCGTTATTTTTGGGAATATTATGTACAACATTACTTTCAAGTAGTATTGTATTTATTATCTTTTTTATCAAAAAACATTAAAGATTTGTTAATGTAATTTACATAACATTTTGATAAATTGCTCTACTACTGACAAGTAATATTGTACATAATATTCCATTTATTTTTAATAAAAATCAGGCAAACTTTCGACTGACCCTGCAGGTAATATTGTCGACAAATACCGCTTTTTCAATGTTCGATTTGTGTTTGAAATCCTGGTTCAATTGGAAGCCAACAATAAATAAGTACAATGCAAATCATGGGGCACTATCAATTCACATAATTGAATAAAACTATTAATGGCAGATTAACGACAAATAGTCATAAAGGAGAGTATAATTCGATCATGTCAAGGTGGCTGTGTATGTACCACGATTGAATGACAAACATGTTGCACAATTGCTTGGTAAAGAGTGTACACACATTCCTTCTTCTCTGTACAATTCCACTTTCATCACTCAAATATCTGCCATATTTATGCATTGGGATCTTGTTTATCACGAAAATTGTTTGTCAAAATTTGAACATACGTAGATCTGTGGTCTCTTCATTTATATTTGGTGCTTTAATTATATGCGTCCCTCATATAACAGACGCCCTTGGTTCTTATTTTAAATATATTTATATCCAAAACGCTTACCGATTTTCCCTCAAAGTGTTGTGTACTTCAAGGTCGGTCATATCCAACCACACTGGCGTCCCGATCTTTTATAAGTGCACCATTAAAATGTTTGATTGAATAAATTTGGCGTTTAAAGCACACAAAACACTGACAGTGGTGAATTGTTTGTTTCTTTCAGAAATCTCACGGGGAAATTTCTTCTGCCACTTCATCACCAAAACGGAGTGCGACTACTGCCAAAGCCAGCCGGGGTTCCGGGTGGGCTGGATTAATGACGTGATCCCCTCCTTCGCAACGATAATTGACTTTCGCCGACCCAGACAACAACACTTTGAGAATCTGAGGGACAGTGTCGAACTGACCAGCGTGTGTGGCCAGGGGAAGACGTCAATGCTGGAGGACACCGAATTCTGCAAATCGGATGTCTGTGGCGAGCGTCAACGGTTTGTAGTACAAATCAGAAAGTGCATCGACATCGGCCTTGCCATGATGATGGAGTTTAAGACCAATCGGCACATGACATTCATAAAAAACGATGTGATACGAACTAGTGACGCTATGACAGGAATAACATGTCTGAATAATGTCACAACCGGATGCAAACTGCTCGCCATATTTCGCAACACATGGGGCATTACAACCGCAAAATTTATCTACCTATTCAGTGAACAAGAAGAGAAGCATTTGATGACGTCATCTATCAACGCAAATATAACCAACTTTTTAAATGATGGGCAAAATTTCTGGAAATACGAAATTATTTTAACCACACCCGTTGGCCTAGTACCGACTGTGAAGGACAATCAAACTTCTGTTTGGCGATATGACAAAGTGCAGACGATCTACACCAAGCCACAATCGGAGTATATGGTCACAGCCAATAGCACGCTATCTAAGCTGACAACGGACCTTGAAGCAATCGCCTGTCCATTCGTGGCTTTCAAAATTATTCAAGCTGCCAGGGGTAATGCCATTGCTGTTGTGAGCAGTTTTTCTAAGCTCGTGCCAAATCCGAGTGACGTTACCTTAGTTGGCGATGCGCTCATGATCATCCAGTGCCCAGGGAAACCGAAAAAGCGGTCACTTTATTCGGAAATTAATTCGCTGGTGAACAAGATCGTCATTCCAATTTCAGGTAAATCTTAAAATGAAATTCCATTTATTTACCCAGCCGTTACAAGACGAAGGACCTGCTGTGACAGCGTGAGGGCCTTTTAATAAAAAAACATACTTCAAATACTTTTCTTCTGAAAATATTCTAATTTTTCTCTTTTTATGCAAAATTTCCAAATGTTCTCTACCTTTATGCTTTGATATGAAATGTACGAACATTTTATATTGCTCAAGCAATGATTATGCCTAGCTGATGAGGTCCGAAAGCCCAAAACAGCTGTCCTTGGCTATCATTGGCCAAAGTTCCAAATTGAACCCATTGTGTAACTTGAATACCTCGCTATAAGGTCACTACAATTTTTAACTCTTTTGTTTCTTTATTATAAACTAAATCACTAAACAGTTAATTTAACAATGCTTATTAAAAAGATGTTAAGTCTGTAATATCCCCGTTCACTGCTTGTGACGGCCACATAAACCCCCTTATCCACAACATGGAAATAGGAACATATGTGTTCAAGGAGAAAACACGTTGAAACTAATCTCATACTCTAATCTCTCTTTCAGGAATTAGTCTCGTGGTCACCATCGCTATCTATGGTTATTTCCAGGAGTTGCGCTCACTGGCTGGCATCTGCACCATGCATTTGTCGTCCGTTTTGTTGCTAAGCTACATTCTGTTTTTTGTGTTGTCAATCTTGGGCCGCGGTTACCTAGGAGACTTGTGGTGTAAAATGGGAGCCGTGCTTCACCACTGGTCAATATTGTCCAGTTTCTCCTGGAGTCTGTGTTTGTCCTATTCCTCAAAAGAAGCTTTTGCCAGTAAAAATGCACTAAATAAGAAGAAAACTAATTGGAAAAAAATTGCCAAATACTGTCTCTATGCTTATCTGCCATCCACCATTTTAGTTTCCATTGTTCTTGGTTTGTCCTTCTGTGCAAACTGCTTCAGTGAGGAGAATGCAATTGAGTACTTTAATGGCCCCTTCTGTTGGCTGAGGACCGGTTATTCCACTTTATTTGGCATGACCATTCCAGCAGGCTTACTTCTGGCAAGGTAGGATAAGATACATCGTTGTACTTAAGTCTATCATATGGCTTTTTGGTAACGCACTCTGGGGGGAACAGATTAAATTTTAAATGGTTACCGAGAAAAACCAAACAGATTTTTCAAATCGTTTTGTATAAAACAAGCCATGATCTAAAAATATTTATAGTTAAATTTGAAAAAATCAAACAAGCCATTTTATACCAAAATTGTGTGAATAAAAAATGTTCTTCACTGGCCCTCAGTGAGTAAAAATATTTATGCCTTGCATGTTGGTGTACAGCTTGCTTTGCGTATTGTAATATACTTTGCGTATCGTTATATACTTTGCTTATTGTTATATACTTTGTGTATTGTTATATACTTTGTGTATTGTTATATACTTTGCGTATCGTTATATACTTTGCCTATTGTTATATACTTTGGGTATTGTTATATACTTTGGGTATTGTTATATACTTTGGGTATTGTTATATACTTTGTGTATTGTTATATACATTGGGTATCGTTATATACTTTGTGTATTATTATATACTTTGTGTATTGTTATATACATTGGGTATTGTTATATACTTTGCCTATTGTTATATACTTTGCCTATTGTTATATACTTTGTGTATTGTTATATACATTGGGTATTGTTATATACTTTGGGTATTGTTATATACTTTGCGTATCGATATATACTTTGCCTATTGTTATATACTTTTGCGTATTGTTATATACTTTGCATATTGTTATATACATACCTTGGGTGTTGAGCCCCTGCTATGGTAAATTTCTATTATATAGTCAATGGTTTGGCATATCACTGCACGCTAATCTAAGGCAGCAAATTCATCACAATAACTATAGATATCTGGACCTTCCAGTCAGTCCATAATATTTAAACGCACAGTGGAGGCTATGTACAGTCCATCTATATTAACACGAATCATATTATATTAGTAAAGAATGAGCAAACAAAATTGTTTATGCATGGATTGAAAAACAAATATTTCTTGAAATGATATCGGACTGTGAATGTGTATTGATATATCCTGTCCTTATTACAGGCTTTGCGTTTATACCGGCTCTCATGTTGACACCTTGGCCACTTATATCAGGTGGGTAGGAGGTGGCTTTTTAGTGCCTGAGCATTTTCGGAACACTGACCCTTAATATGTGGCTCAGCTCGGCCACCGATCACAGGTTTATCAGGCACTTTCGGAACCCTGACCATCAAGAGTGCCACCACCAGGTCTCGAACCGGATAACTCCCGATCCGTAGTCCAGCGCGCTATCCACTTGGTTACCGCCTCGTCATTTTACATATCTATGTATTTATATTTCAATCGAAAGATTTTTTATGAATAGATTGAAAAATAACCATTTATTGAAATTATACCCAACAATGTTTGCTTGTATGCTGTTTGAACTTTGTGCAATACTTTTAAACAAACTAAATTTACTTCCGCGAGTGAGCAAAAGCTAGCCAATTCTCAGGGCACTGTTGCACCGATATCTTGCTACATAGTGAAATACATTTGAGTTTTTTGAGATACTATTTGTTTCCCACGACTATTTAGTGTATCATTTAGAAAAAAACGCTTTTTGATTTCTTCGAACCGTTCATTTACTTCTTCCTTTTCTTTTTAGCACAATCATTTTCTATATTTGGACACTCATCGGATTTAGTCGAACTGTCATGGAAACCAGAATGGCTACGGACAACCAACCACAGAGCAAACTTGTGCTTCTCGTCACCATTAAACTCGGCATTTTGCTGGGCCTGACTTGGGTGCTGCCCACGTTCAATACCTGGGTCCGATCCAATGTGTTCGATGCTGTGATCAACCTCATCATTGCCACCCAGGGCTTTCTGATTGGCCTGGCCTTTGTGTGCAATGCTCGCGTGGTCAAATTGGTTACTCGGATGAGAGCATCCCATTCTAGTTCCACTTCTACTAAGATTATCTCAACCAGTACAGGATAGGGAACTTCTCAGCGATGAGCTCATGATAAACGATGTTGTTTTAGACATTCTCAAACCTGCACAAATAATTTATTCAATGCAGAATTAAGCATGATGATGTCACTGATGAACACGATTTTAATTAAACATTTTAAATATCAATCCACTTTGTTTTTCATTGTTTAAAACGTAGTCAGTGGATAAAATGTGATGGGTATTCAAATAGCCTCTTTGACATTTATAATCTTCACCATAGATCTCGATATTCAACAATTTTATTAGAACGTTTAGATGTATTCATTTCTAGGTATTGATTTTTAAAATATATGTAATTGGCAATTATGTATTATGCATCTGATAAATAATTGGCCTGGAAAAATATTTGTAAACTCTTTGTAAAGAGCTGACTAACTGTTTCTATTTTATTTCCTTAAACATCCTTAACAGTTCGAATTTAATTTGTGTTTCTTCCAAAGACCGCTTTTATTTTTGTAACCGCGTAAAGTAAAAATCTGCCTTATTTTAGTATAAACGTTAAATATTATGTACTGTCGCTAACTTCCGTACCGCAACAACAACAACAACTGTAACTGTAGAAATTGGTGATCCAACAAAGCCAGAGAATTGACCAGAGGCGTAACTATTTATAAATATCTCAGAATTTAGGCAATTTTAGGATCTATCTTTACATTCTGGAGATGGTAAGAACGCTATGTATCACTAGCTACCTAATTGCGGAGATGGTAGGAATGATATCTATGACTACCACACCTCCTTTGTAACATTGTGGAGATGGTAATAACAATATCTATGACTTCCTCCCTCCATTGCAACATTGCGGATATGGTGGGGTGGATATCTATGACTGCCTCCTTTGTAACATTGAGTAAGGCAGGGACGATATCTATGGCTACCTCCCTTCCTTGTAACATTGCGGAGGTGGTAGGGACAATATCTATGGCTACATCCTTTGTAACATTGGGGAGATGGTAGGGCCAATATCTATGACTACCTTCCTCCCTTGTAACATTGCAGAGATGGTAGGGACGATGTATGTGACTACATCTACCATTTAACATTACTTTGATAAAAGAGAAGGCAGTTTTATTAGGCACAACTATTTTACACTTCAATATTTAAAAAAAACATTTTAGATTTATACCTCCCCAATTAATTAACACACAAGTTGATATTTTTTCAACGCTGCTTTAATATAGAGTGAGTCAGACCTTTGTGTAAATAATACTACTAATAATACGTTTATTTAGTTAAGGAAGTTTTACATTTACATAGATATGTGGTTAACAGGGAGCAAGAAACAGCAAAGCTAATCGAGCTGGACTCCTTTTATATTAGTTATTCTGTTAGAATTTTACAATTACAAAAGTTGATAGTATTGTACTTAAAATTAAATTATATACTGTAGATTATTAAACCTCATTTTAATAATTAAAATTTCAATATTTTAAATTGGAAAAAATGAAAAATAATTTTGTATGTAAATTGTCTGTACAAGAAAAATGTGATACTCGGTAACAAACAATATAATTAATATTAGAAGATACACAAATTATTGTTAATAAAAATGGATATGTAATGTATGATAAGATATGATAAAGATGACTTTTATTATTAAGTAAGTAAAATCATTCAACTTTCAATTTCTTTAGATTATTTGGTTATAAAATTGTTTTGGTTATTTAATTCTTTTACGGAATTTGTTGTTAAATTCCATTTAATAATTGCTTCATCCAAAACCTTATTTACATAGTTGTATGTACTTTAATTAAATTCAATAACAAGGGGATTTCTATGTCTGTATCCTCTATTTTTCAGATAATTTTGTCTATTATCAAATATGTATAAGTTGAGTCTAAGTAGTGCATGCTCATAGATTTTAATATATATAATTCTTGATGAAGTTGATTAGTAGTTTGCCTATAAATTTTATGGAACATTATGTATAACATTATGAACATTAATCAGTATTTGTGTGAATTATGTATAACATTATGAACATTAATCAGTATTTGTGTGAATTATCTATAACATTATGAACATTAATCAGTATATGTGTGTGTTATGTATAACATTATAAACAATAATCAATATAGTGAGTATTATGTATAAAATTATGAACTTTAAATATATTTCCCTGTGGTCTTTATGAAACTATGAACACCATTTGATAACTTCAAATATTGTGTATAAATATGAGACATTATATGTAATTTATAGACCTTAGCAATTTATAAATTTTGAACATTTGATACATTTTTATTAAAAGTTGACGCTTTCGTCAGCTGCAGAATATGCAGATTTAAAACTAAAAGTAAAGCTCTGTTTGACAATATTTTAATAATAGAAGTTTTAGAAAAATGTAAGCTCAATCAAATATTATTTTTTACAGAAACAAATATTTAAAAAATATTATTCGTACTAGTAAGTTGCCATATCATATGCAACAATATGCCCAAGTGGATTTTCTAATGCGAGTTAATACATTTGTATTCTATAAATATGATTCAAAAGCATTTTCCTGTCAAAATCTTTCATTTTAGAAATTTATAGAAATGTTATCAATTTATTTCAAGATAATAATGTTACATGAGTTATAAAATATTAATAGTTTATTAGATTACTACGTTCATCATCAAATGCCAAAACTCATTTATTATGTAGAATCATAACAACAAAATGCGTGGTGCAATACCTGTAATTTTTAAAGACAAAGTGACATTGGTCCACAAGTAATTTGTCTACTACTGAAGTTATACAAAAATATAACCAAAACTAAAGATGGTTGGTTCTCCCAAAACAAATAAAACTTACGTTTGTATGGCAATAAATAGCTAAAGTGCACAAAATACTCAATATAATTAATATTTCTGCTCCTGCCTTTTCACAAAGTTAGCTGCGGATCGATTTCCAATTTTGCGATCATTTGCGTCCTCCTTTTGGACTCCAACCTGCTCGATGTCTTCATGGGTCCAGTCTTCCCATTTCTATTTAGGGTCTCCCACGCCTCCTCTTCCACATTTTCATCTCTCCAACTCTTCTACCCACAGAGAGTCAACCTACCTATCTGCACACTTCATGTCCTAACCACACCTCACCTCCCTCAATACTCGCCTTCAATTCTCCAATAGTCATTCTCTGCCTCCGTTTCATTTCTCACTCGGTCCTAAAAACTCCCTTAGCATTTTCATCTCTGCCACCTGCATCTATTTTTCTGCTTTTTTGAATCAGTCAACAAGCAATTCGTATTCCTCCATTCACCATATAATATAAACTAAATGAATCACTTACAGTAATGAGCGCCTATTTCGGTGATTTCTAAAGTGCATATACTACCAAAAACAGAATTATTAGTCTCAATGTAGGTACCACATAATTAACATATAAACACATAATTTTAGGAGGATGGGGGCGTCTGCTAAAACCATAATTAACCATATTTAATTTCCTATATTTCAAGTATATCAGAATTTGTTTGGAAAGGCTAATCATTGCTTAGGTCACTTTGGCCATTCTAAATCTAAATCTACAAGTAATGTGTCTAATATTGCAATTTGGGTAACATCTAATATGTCAATCTGTAGTATTCTGCAGGAGGAATTATTACTGATAAAGTAAATCATTTCAGTCTAAGTTATGTACTTCTGTTTTATACTACTCGCATATATATTACCCATTTCTTGATCGTTGCTAGGGTATATAGACGCTGCCCCTTATCTATCTACATCTTAAGTAAGTGTTTTATGGAAGAACATTATAAAAATTAAAAGTTATACCTACCAGAGTTGTTTCACTTTTAAAAACCATTAGGTTTCAGGTTCCAAAAAGTTGTCGATCTTCATAGACGATCTTCATAGACGATCTTCATAGACGATCTTCATAGAACACGATCTTCATAGAACGATCTTTGACGATCTTCATAGAACACTTACTTAAAATGCAGTTGGATGAGGAAGGCGATTTTATTTTGATGGGGGGTATACAGGGTAGTCAAACGTTACTATACACTTATATAAACAGTTATTTGTTAATATATTATGTATATAAAAAGGTATACAGATATAGCAGATAAATGTGTGCAAGCATAGAGTAAGGTCTGTAATAATGTTCATAATACAGGATCATAAGTGTCCGATAAAGAAGCCATACATTTGTCAAAGTTCCTAGTTCCTAGTAATAGCTAGTTTTTGTACATTGATATAATTATAATGTTCTTATCACTACTTCAAGTAGTAGCGGGTAGTCAGCCCAATATTTTTGCCCTATCAAATAATTAGTGATGGAAAATGTTTAAATGTCACAACTTTATCTGATTGAACTATTATTGTTCTAAAAACCATATTTACTACGTCTTATATAAGAACAAGGATATTCCAACTAGACATAGTCTAAAAATTTTAAATGTTACAACAAAAGTGGAATTTTTAAACCATCTATTTAATATTATTGATTTTTCAATAGTGTGTTTAAATTACCAATTAAAAGTGGATAATATTAGAAATCTCAGCAAAAATTGATAAATTCGAAAGTTTTTTTGGATATGACGAATTTAGACTAGGAACATAGATATTCAGCTCCAAGATTAGTGAAATTGATTAACCTAATTCCTTAATACATTTTTTAAAACTACATACTTCTATGTCACACTTTACCATAACTTTAGAGCATATTTTCTGGCCCAAGTTTCTCACAAATATTTTGTATCATAAAAAACAATTAAAATGCTGTATAAATAAAACATATATTTAGTTAAATTAAATGTAACAAGACAAATAAATATAGTTGATAATATTACAACGGTATAATAGCAAATGTTAAAGTCATGGAGTAGACAAAGAGAATCAAGTTATATTAAATTAGGGGAGATACATTGATTGCAAAAATCGATATTTATATAGAATAAAGTATTTTGGCTTCAAAAAAATGTTCTTTTAGTTTTGAAACTAATTTCGGAAGTCTGGCCAGTTTTCTTTGTCTTTTATGTTTTGTACAACAATTTGAACATAATAATTATTATGTTCAAATTGTTGTAGTTTCAGCTTATTCTAATCAATTATAATTGATTAGAATAAGCTGAAACTATAACAACAATATGGAAATAACAGTTGGTTTTATTGTATTGATACCGAATATAAACTGTTTACTTTTTTGAATTGGAAACTGAAGAACAATGACAAATATTATTGCTACAACATCAAAACTACAAATGTATTTAATTGTCTTATCATAGAGTAAACGTTGCATTCTTACAGAGTTGATAGAACATACGCTCACTTGATTTTGTCAAGATTGAATCAAGACTCAATGGCAGCATTACAGCTGTTTGATATATCATCTAGGCAGAGCTTTACTCTATGATAATGACGGTCAGAATGTGGTGTCCGGTTTAGGCA
>JAUYWI010062288.1:0-15688 GCA_034780595.1 Parotoplana pacifica | reverse complement strand
GCAAAAAAGTGCTTGGAAGCCTGTTTTTTTATTATAGGGCACTCACGCTGACAAAGCAGGTCCTGGCCAAATAATGTGTTTAAAACTAAATATTCGTCTCTTAATTTAATTTATCATTCAAACTGGACGAAGCCTATGCACGTTAGTGTATACTATGTATATACAAATATTATGTACAATTTATACACTGTTTATTTGTTGATAATACATAATTGTAACATTAAAAAATATTTTTTTTATCAAATCTTTTAGGTGCTGCTGTTTTATCCAACTTAAAATCTAAAAAACAAGCAGACGCAGCTATTTTGGAGAAGGAACATAATATAATTTTAGGTGCCCATGTCACTACGAAAGGTGGACTGCAAAATATTTTTTCCACTACTAAATCATTTGGTGGTCGTAGTATGGCTTGTTTTTTGACAAATCCAAGGTCTTGGAAAAGTAAACCTTTATCCGAAGAAGTGGTTTTAGCGTTTAGAAAAGCTTTGGATGAAAGTGATATTAAAATTGAGAATATTGTGCCACATGGCATCTACATGATGAATTGTGGCTCACCTGACGTAAGTTTATAAGGTGTCTTGGGGAAAAATCCATTTTTTAATATTATTTTTTTATTTTAAAATGATATGTACACTTTAATATGGAAAGATTCATTAACAGAAAATATTTGTTGTTGTTGAAAAAATCAATATGGAGGCCGAACTAAGAGACCAATGACATCATCAGGTCCAAAAATTAAAGTATGACCAATTGACTTCAAATTTTGTGTGTAGGTCCACTAGGTACTAAAAAAACACAAATCCATAAATATTTCTACACAAATATTGATTATTGACTTTTAGGGGGAGGAGAGCCAAAATAATCGATACTTTTTATATTTGGGACAATTTATTTTTACCATATTAGATGTTTCTTAAATTTCAGTGGTTCTGTACTAATAGTACATAACTAATCCAAAAAACTAGTTCTTTAGACATGTTGATGTCTGAAAAATTTGAATGCTGTACAAAATATTAGAATTTTCATAATTTCTTTTTAACCCTTCATTTACTGGAGGATCTATTATACCCCGTCGGTTCTAAATTTAATGCTGTTTTTTAAATACAAAACTGCCAATTAGTGCTTTTTTAAGAATAAATATTCATATGTTAGGAAGGTTTTGTGAAAATATTAGATAAATATATTTATGTCCACACAGCAACCTTTTTTGTCAGGGTCACCCCCCACCCCTTTAAAAATTTTAAAAACCAAATTTTTAGCCTAACTGGCGTATGGGTTACATGTGTAGATCATACTTTCATTGGGTAGTCTATTATTTCTTGTTCATTACTTTATTCTTGGAAATATTTGTTATTTTTGTCTTTTATTTTATTCTTGGAATAAATAATTCTATTGGTACCTACTTTAAGCATAAATTAATGATAGACAACAGCAAGCCATGTACATGATTTTAACTCAATTTTGAGCCTTTTAATATATTAATTTGTGGACCATAAGTTAAGTTTGCTCACCAAACTTTGGGTCCAAATGACAATTGGCTGCTAATGGACGATAATGCTACATCTCACCGAAATCGAGTTGTCGATGCATTCAAGCTTAATTCAGGGATTAGGACACTTCGGTGGCCTAGCCGATAGAACACCTTTGGGATATCTTAAAAAATCATGTGGCAAAAAAGAAATCCTAGCACATTAAATGAACTGCGAAACTTTCTTATGGAGAAGTGGAGAGCATTGCCTCTCAACGTGATCCAAAATTTGGCGGACAGTGAGACACGACGGGTTCAAACTTTATTGCAGGCGAATGGGGGGTATACAAGATACTAATTATCTGTACATAATTTATGTTGTTCCCGATTGTATACTTATATAGTACATATAACAAATTATTCGGTGTTAAAATAATCTTTTTTATTCGTATTATTTAGGGTTTCCATTTTTTTGGTCTAGTGTATATTTTCAGAATGGTGAGAGTTTTGACACAACTAAAGGTTTTCATTATTACCATTTCAAAAGAACATTCTGAGCAACATTGTATGAAATATAAATAGTTGAATTTACATGAATTAATAATTTTCTCTTTTTTAGTATAATTATGAGTTCAAATTCTCAACCAGGAACAACTAAACGAAAAGAAATCTACAAATATGAAGCACCATGGACGATCTATAGCATGAATTGGTCCATTCGTCCTGATAAGAGATTCAGATTAGCTGTTGGAAGTTTTATTGAGGAATATAATAATAAAGTATGTTTTCCATAATTGAAATGTTAATTCGTATCTGATAATATACATTTATTTATTTATTTTGATTATTAACCCATTAGTGTCTAACCCTAAAAAATATGTTTTAATATTATTTCACCTATTTATGTTACTTTATTGATCAAACTAACTCTTTATTATAAAATTTAAAAAAATATTTTTTATTGTGTACTCTGTATACATGTGGAACATTGGACACGTCACTATGGAAAACGAGATCATCATATTTTCAACAAAAAAGATACATTTATTCAGAATATGGTTATATGATATATAATATATTTACAAGTTATAATTTGCCCCACAAAGCCCCTACCTAACTCTAAACAAACTATAGCAATCTAGCTAAATAAATGTATGTATATAGTTGGAAAAATAACATTTATTGAATAGTTTTTTATAATTATTATGGTACTGTATGTACCAATCAATTAGAGTGAACCGTAAAAAAATAATGTTTGTCAACAAAATATAGTTTGAATAATTATTTACTAATTATGATACAGCACAAAGCAATCACTATGCACCATAACATCAAACTTCAAGCACTTGATTTTCGTGTTTTTCTTGCATACTTTGAAACGTGCTTGGCATCCAGTTGATGTAGGGGGATATGTTCAATTTGGGAACCTCTTATTTTAGGAAGTTGATTACGTTGGGGTCAATGTATAAATGTTTTGCTAGGCGACTTTGCCAGAAGAGTGCGCACAATTAACCTGAAAATGAGTATACAACATGAGTAACAAATTCCAGGATATTCAGTTATATAGAGGGGGTGTGGTTTGATTAGGGGGGGGGCTAAGGGAAAATTCATTTTTCATGCCATTTTACTGTTGTTTTAACCCAATATTTAAGCTTTTAAGGGGGTCATGCATCCTCAACGCCCCCCCCCTCTTTAATATATATATTTGTGTACAAAAATGGGTACAAGAGGCAGTCTGTTATTTAGGTTTTAGATATTTTTATCTATTGTTATCTATAAAAACATTGTACATTAGCTTACCGTCTGAAATCTAAATAACTAAGCTGGCTCTGAAGATTCCGATGTGTCCTCCAAGCTGCTACAATAGTCATGTTCACAAAGTTGGAAAACAGACTCCACCACACTTGCTCCCATATGTTTGTTGTAGCTATTTATCAAATTTGGAAGAGGAACAGCTTGGCATTTTTTAGCATTCCATCTAGTTGCAGATTGTAAAGGCTGTACGGCTTCAAAGTTACTCACACTCACAACAGGTCGGTTGTCATTCCATTGAGATATGACTACTTCTCCAGTGAAAGCTTCAAATGTACCTCGTGGCTGCCTCTTCATTTGTTTTGATTCAAGGATAGGGCATTTCTCTATTCTAATTTCCAGTACAGTACCCGTGCATTTCAATCTCTGTTCAGCTTTGAGCTTTCTCAGTGTTTTTGTTGAACAAAAGAATCGGTCCATATAAAGGACATGCTTTTCGGTATTTTCAATGTGTTCAGTCAGTTTCAATACAACTTTTTCACCAAGCGGCATTCCTGCAGTATCATCTTTACCAATATAAACAGCAAAGTCAAAAGGAGATCCATGTGAAGACACGATGTCCCAAATTTTGTGACCAAACTTTGCAAGCTTTCCCTTCAAATACATCAATACTTAGTTCATGTTCAAATGTATCACACTGTTGAAGATTTCTTCAAAGTAGATTCGTAAACGGTCTCAATTTTGCGATCTTGTCATTTGGATCCAGATTGTTGTTTTCGGCCGCAGTACTTTTTTGATTTCTTTGAATCTGTTTTTTGACATTTTATCAGCCACAGCTATCACCAACATCATCATCCTTTCACCAGTAAAGATGTTCTTGAGGCAGTGTATGATATCCGTTGAGCAAAATAATTCCAAGGAATGTTTCCATCTCAGATTTTATAATAACAAAAGTGTGATTAAATTTTTGATAAGCATACCGGTTATTTTCATCAATTAACAAGTCAGTCATTTGGGGATCAAAGAAGAGACAAAATAATTTGTAGGGTGATTTATCAAAGAGAAGAGGATGGGATTCTTCAAGAGTAGTAGGCTTTTCATGGTCTAATATATAAGCAATATGATCTCCTTTACGCCATTTAGGGGTGTCAGTAGTGTTTTGTGTTTCACCTGATTTATTTGTTTTTCTTTTCACATATTTTTTACGCTTTGGCACCTTTTCTACGAGCTCTCCATTGGAATCTGAACTAATTGATAAATCATCATTTCCCTGGAAAAACAGTCATCGTCAATATCCTCTTCATCTGTAATGTCTGCTTTGTTTTCAGGTGGTAAAATAACTATATCAACTTCCCCCACGTAATCACTTGCTATAATGAGCTCAGCAGCCTCTTCAACGCGATTTAATTTTTTAAGCATCTGAAATATAGTAATTATAACACAATATATAAATAAATGGGAATTTGTTATGTATTAGTGCATACATGTAAAATATTAGTTATACACTAATGATATCATTGATAATATTATTATCATGGATAACATCCTCAGTGGCCTAATGGATAGGATGTGTGCCTCTCAGGTAAACGGACCTAGTTCAACTCCTGCTATTATTATTTTTAAATTACTAAATTACATTATTATAAAAAATTTAGAATTGTTTTGATAATGAAAAATTAATTTTATTTAAAAATTGTTAAATATGAAATTCATAATAAGAACAGTCCAATGTTCCACAAGTGGAATATTGTTTTTATATGCATTATACTGATTACGTAAAAGTATCAATTTTCTCCTTATTTGAGGTTTTTGTAGTTTGTAGTACATACTATCATTAAAATAAATAGCTTTACTCACAATATTTCCAACTTCGATTGAGAGCTATGAATATCTTTTAACAGTGAAATTGAAAAAAACTAATTTTCAAAGTTAGCGCGTAAATTATGGAAGACGGTATTTAAAACAATTTTTTCGAAAATTATGACTTTATTATCATATAATAACATTGCAATACCTAATTCAAATAATAAATATACTCATTTTTTAAAATTTCAACATATGTTCCACTTGTTCCATACGTTATCAATTCTTAATATAATGAAAATTCCATTTAGTTTTATTTAATAAACGTCTTGTTTTTTCCATAATAGTGGTGTTAATGTTGAATTATTATTATGCAAGTGTGTAGATACTCTCTTTAGGAAAAAGTATCCGGTAAATGAATAAGTAAAAAAGCGAATTCTTCAGATAGGAAATAATGATTTATTAATTAAAATACTACAAACGTTTTGCCCAGTAGGCTTCCTCAGTGTAGATTTCTTATTATAATACAATGTAAGTAGGTACAGCAACAGCACTTAAATACAGGGATGCTGAGAAACAAAATAGGTAGGTGCATCGCTTAAACCAATCGAAGATAGTGTTGCTAAAACGATTGATATACTATCATAACATTTATATAAAATATTATAATTGTTTTGTTTTTTATTTGTTTACTATATCCTACTAAATAAACATTTTTTGATCTAGTTTAATTGCACAGCTATTAAAAGGCCAGAGTTACTTTTGGTACTTTTTTTTCTTTAGTTCATTTGAGAGTATACATTTTATTGTGGTAGAATTTATTTATTTATCCATTTTTAGGTTCAAATTGTCAGCCTTGACGAAGATAAAGGTGATTTTGTGGCTCGTAGCACCTTTGATCATCCCTACCCTACCTCCAAATTGATGTGGATTCCAGATAGTAAAGGCGTGTTTCCCGATTTGATGGCTACCAGTGGAGATTATTTGAGAGTATGGCGAGTAGCTTCGGATAATGAAGCGCGATTGGAATGTTTGTTGAATAATAATAAAAATTCGGATTTCTGTGCCCCTTTAACTTCGTTCGATTGGAATGAGGTGGACCCCAATATTTTGGGAACGTCCAGCATTGATACAACGTGTACCATTTGGGGTCTTGAAGTGAGGAGCTCAAAATTCATATATTGCTAGTCAGAATTTTTTATTATAGCAAAAGTATATATTGTATGTTCATGACTGTGTATGTTAGCATTTCCGTATCTTTTATTTATGCATTGCTGATATTATAGACATTAGCTATTATATTAATTAATGTGGAGGATGACTGTATACAATGCTATTAGATTGAGCTTCATAAAAACTACTGTGATTTTTCTGTCATATTTGTATAATAATAAGGTAACTATATTAACCAACATAATTCACCTAACAATTACGCTATAAAATAAACAACGAATAATCAAAAAATTTAACACATATAAAAGGCTAATGTTAAACATAAAACAATTAAAGTATGATGAAGATATAATGAGTATGTATAGAGTTTCAAAAGTAACAAACATTTTATAACTCAGGAACATATTATGTTATTGTTATAACTAAAATAAATTAAAACCAGAGACATAATGTACCAAGAGATTATAAGACACGTCCACTATAATGCAAGAGTGTAAGCACTAATCATGTCAAATGACAGTTAATGTTTTGATTACTGTTGGGTTACTTTTGACCTAAAAGTTATCGATTTTAATCAAATATTGAGACATTTAAATACACCTAATGTCAGTGTATTTATTACTATTAATAAAATTATTGTGTTGAAGAACGCAGTAGTATAAGTATTTAAGTTCATTTATAATTAGTTATGCCTAATATTTTTATAATGCAGAGGCCCATTTAAATAATATATTTATTAAGGGAATGTTATCTAAAACGTTTTTTGGTTTTCATTAACAATAAAACACATTTAGAAAATTTGTAAAAAATTAAAATCCCTAGCTGAAAATACTAGATCCTCCCATAGCATGATTGTTGTAATTTAAATTTGGTGAATTTTGTTTTTTAATTTTCTTTAAAATCGAACAAATTAATTATTTGACTATTCGTAGTTTACCTGCATTACTAAATGTATATCTAAAGTGTGTTCTGCCGAATCAGTTATTTAATTAGGCATCTTCAATTCTTTCTCCATTTCGGTTTGCTGTCCGGTCCTTCAATTCTCTTGGTTTTCCTTTTCCACGTTTCTCTAGAAATCGATCTTCCAGAATTGCTTTGACCATTCCTTCTCCACGTATTATATGTCCAATCCGATTCTTCTTTCTTCTGATTATTGTTTCCAACATGCTGCGTTTTTCTTTGTTTTGTTGAAGTACTTCTTGATTTGTCTTTCCGATGTTATCTGTAGCATTCTTCATCCACATTTCTAGTGCTTCAATTTTCTTCTTGTCTTGTTCTTGCAATGTCTTCTTATAAATGTCGTTTACTAAATGTAGTACTCTCAATATAATAGTAATATAACATTTCTTTCGTTAAAAACCAAACATATTTTAAAACTGGAATAGATAGTTTGAAGTCGTGGTTAATTCAACGTCCTCTGTTCCGTTTATCACCATTGATATTTTATGAATGAAAATTCAGCTTTAATTTAATAATTTTTTAAACGTATTAGGGGTGGGATATTTATTCTTTGTTGTCGAAAAAATATAACTATATTATAAATCTTTTTTATGAGACAAATTATTGAAAAGTGTTTAGTGTGAACGATAACATGACTTATGATCTGTCGACAGGCTATGATATGGAACTTCTTAAAGTAACTGGCTTTGTCAGTTTTTGCAGTTGCAGATGCACTCGTGCTGTTATACTTGACTTAATATCATTTAACGATATTATTACTTACAGACTGGACAGGTGGTTGGGAGGGCCAGCACTGTCAGTGGTCACGTCAAAACGCAGTTGATTGCCCATGATAAAGAAGTTTATGATATTGCATTCAGTAAGGCTGGTGGAGGTCGTGATATGTTTGCCAGTGTCGGTGAGTATCATTTTGATAGCTACTGTCCTACAGAAACTACATGACTAAAAGAATCATGCTAATGTAAACTGTATTTTTATGTCGTTAAGAAAGATAAATTTTGAATATTCCAAGTTTAGTATTCTAACTCAGTAATGCCTTCGTATACGTTGAAACCCGAATTTATGAATTTCATAATAAAATAATTTCGAACTGATAACATAGTTGGCACTTTTTTGCATTGTGCAGTTCAACTTTTTTTAAATGGAAAAATTCAATGTCTTCTAACTGTATTTGACTTATGTGCTGTTAATTGTAGGAGCTGATGGTTCGGTTCGCATGTTTGATTTACGCCACTTGGAACATTCCACAATTATCTATGAAGATGCGTCTCATGCGCCACTGCTTCGACTATCTTGGAATAAACAGGACGCCAATTATCTTGCAACTTTTGCTATGGATTCAGTTGAGGTAAGGACAATTTGTCTGGCTATCTTGCGACTAATAGAAGTTGGTTCAGATTGTTATTTTTAATTTAGTCAAGATTTTATACGTATAAATCTAAATATCCATTTTGCACGTTTTTTTAATGTGAAAATTAGATTTATTAATTTATTATGAAGCATTTTATATTTCTGTAAAATGATTTAACAATAATAGAAATAGTTCTATTAGGAAACAAAAATATTTAACCTCAAATATAAGTATCTAGCGGGTTGAGGAGGGGCTCGCCTACTCCTTTGGCAAAATTAGTAAAATTTCTAACAAGTTTGTCAATCCGATACGTATTTCTAGTTAGAGAGGAAGGAAAGAATTTCTCTATTTCACTCAGTGTGTACCCAACTCGACTTTTGCCTTAAAACTTAAAATGTGTGATGGTGGTAATACTCCTGATGCTGTCTGACAATTTTGTTCATTTTTATTTGGGGGATAAAGGCAGGAAAGATACTAATCTTCGATTTGGAAATGTCTCTTTATTTGCACCTAAGTATTTGTACTTAGTAGCAATTTAACAACAAAGAAGTACATGGATCGTTTTAGTAAATACTATTGCATCATCTATTTCTATGTGGTAACGTTTATTCTTTGGACTTGATTGTAGGTGATCATATTGGACGTGCGTGTTCCGTGCATGCCGGTCGCTCGACTGAACAACCACCGCACCTGTGTGAACGGCGTGGCCTGGGCGCCTCACTCCAGTTGTCACCTGTGCACAGCCGCCGACGACTTCCAGGCCCTAATCTGGGACATACAAAATATGCCGCGGTCCATAGATGATCCCATTCTGGCCTACAGTGCACAGGGAGAAATTAATCAGATCCAGTGGAGTTCGACCCAACCGGATTGGATCGCGATCGGGTACAATAATTGTTTGGAGATCTTACGTGTGTGAACAACTCTCGAGATTTCAGGGCGTACATATGGGTACAATTACCTGTTCAAATAAATGACGACCGGCGTTTATATTTAAATTTTTTAGTAAGAAGCACATTTTGAGCTTCGAAGTGAGCTTAAAGATTTGTTGTTGTTTGGTATAGTAATTATTGTTTTGCATTTCACACATTGTACAAAGACAACATAATCCTTGTTTTGAACTTAATTTAAAAAACTAAAACTGCTTTGTAACCTCATTTTATCTCAATTTGGTTCTGAGGTGTACGTATCAATCACTTAACTTTAGTAAAAATCGATGTGAATGATTGTTTCATAACTTTTACCAATATGTAAAGTTTTTGACATTCTTTCAGCAGTTGTCATAACAGTAGCTCAGCTAACGTAATGAAAAGAAAAGAAGGATTTCCTCACATAAAGCAATATGACTACACACAATCTAAAGCTTCTATTTTATATTGCTGTATTTTGTAACAGGCTATCCATGGTGACGAGTTTTATTGTGCGTTTAAAGTGAGTTCCACTATCTACCGGTTCTATCTCATTTATTAGCGTTCTGCAGAAATGTGATAAAATGAATAGAACACCTTACTTCTTTTCTCCGTTGATTTGTTTATTTTTAGGTGGATTCTAGGTCACAAAACTTCATGTTTTCACCCACTTCTTCATTTTTTATCACATTCTATATTTGGACGCTTCTATTTTTACATAATATTAATTTATACATTTTGTGAATATTTTGTTTTACGCATTGTTGAGTTTAATGAACTTTGACTGCAGATTCAATTGATTTCTAGTTAAAAGAGAACGATTATGTTCATAATTATGAAATGTGTTGTTATCAGTTTCTATTCTATTTTATACTATGTAGACATATTTGGTCATGTAATTATCTAAGTAATTTAAAGATTGACATACTACTGACTCTGTTTATTTGTTCTTATATTTCTGGTTATTTGATTTGTTTATTAGATCGCTGTGTTTTGTTGAATAGTAATAAGTTTGGACAGATAAGTTGGTTATTCATTGTGTAGGTATTCATCCATGCATTATGTGTTTTTGAAAATTACTACATAGTTTTATCGATATCGATTGTTACTCAATTCTAGACTACATAAATTTTGTATATTCGAATATTCGCACACTTTAATAGTTCCGATTTTCTGATGAATTTTGTTCTGCTCTGAATATTGCTTATGACAGATGTTCTACGTATCCAGGGTATCTAAATATCCGGATTTGTTTTAGAGGAAATTTTGTCAATTTTACATAATATGTATTATTCCTATTATTATCATTTTGGAGTTTTTAACACACATACTACTGTAACATTCTGGTAACATCCAACTATCCTCTATATTCCTGATTGATATCTATGTGTACATATTATAAACCTTTATATGACTATAAAAGTTTTAAATACTTAATAATAATTTTTGTATTCTCATTATCCGCCTTTTTACTCACATCCTATTTTCCATATTTTTTGCCATATCGTGATAGATGCCCTGCATATCTTTTTCGATGTCTTGCAAAATGTGATTGAAATATTATTGGTTATTTCAAAAACTTAATTTACTGTAGCGTTTGTTATGCACACTCTCAATGTGGAGCCAAATTAGAAAGCAATTTTGTGCTACTGAATAGTCTTCAGAAGTTGTTGCATAAAACTTTATTAAATAATATTTAATAAAAGAACAGTCCAAGTCTAAACAATATGTTTGTGTTGTTATTGTGGTAAAGTGAATTGGTAACATTTTAATTAACATTTAAAAAAATAGAAATCAGGATGTTGAAATCATTTTTATTTCCTCACATAGATTCAGTTAAACTAAAATTCACTTTTTAACAGGAAATATTTTATTATTCTGGTTCATTTTTTTATTTGTGCTTCTGGTGTGCCATTACTAAAATCTATTCTAGTCACTGTTAAAGTTGCTGTGTATAATTTGATTAAAGATAACATTTTGAATTATATTGACAACAAATTTTGTGTGTTTACTGATTTATATAAACATTTTTTTCAATGGGTATACAACTAAAGTTATATTTGTTATTCTTTATAAGAATATTTGAAATAAGGCATTTTGTCGTTTCACTGCTGAATTGAATTATGGTGGTTTCAATTTAATTTGAATGGCGAATGTATGTTTGAAAGACATGCTATATTTCTGTAGACCAGAGAAGATACTATTTCTATAGGTATAGTGAATTTTAGTCATTTTCAATAATATATATATAATCGACTATAAAACCGTTCAAAAATACTGTATTTGGCTGTTCTATTGTTTATAGCTCTCAGAATTTTTAGATCGATCCAACAAATTGTCAATGTCACCAAATTTTAATCCAATCAATCTGAGTTCGTTATTCATATGATGAGAAGTTGATATATTCTTCATTATCTTGTGCAATATTGACTGCTTAGGCTCAAGATAAAATTATTATTTACAATGTTCGAAGCTGTAAGTTACACATATAATTTTGGAAATTTCGATATTTACAACAGTAAGGAGAGTTAGATTTGAATTCAAGAGGTATATCCTCATTGATTTTGATTGGTATCTTACCTATTATGCTTTCAAAAGTAGTGAGGCACGTCTGTGTGATTCAAAGTAGGTACCCTTCGTTTATTAAAAGTGGAACGTGTTTGTTTGCTTATTTGATATATTATCGTATTATGTAGGCAACAGTATTGTTTGGAAAACCGTGGTGGCAGTGTGAAAGCACAACAGTAGTTTCCTTCATTGTAAAATGAGTTGTTTTCATTAGTTATTTAAAAATGTTTATCTAATGGTTTAATTACAGAAAAAGTGACTAAAGCAGCCTACTTACGTATAAAAATATTTTTTTGTTTTTACACTAGGATTTAGAGCTAACAAAGACGATAAAAATAAAGTCAACTTTTAGATTGATAATATGTCGTTTACCTATCATTCAGTGTGCAAAATAATTTAAGATGATCTTTTTTATATGGTTTAGGTATTAAACGTTAGGCATTTTTGAAGTCGTTAGCTCAAATCTTTAAAAAATAATTTCTATTTATGCCATAAAACCTACTAACTTATTAACATCTTTCTTAAATTATTTTGCACATTGTTTAGTAGCACTGAATGATAGGTAAACTATGTACATATTATCAATCTAAAAGTTAACTTCATTTTTCTTATCTTTGTTAGCTCTAAATCCTAGTGTAAAAACAAAAAATTATGTCAATATCACAATGCTAACCATCTTTTGCGTCATTTATTTTGAGTTTTGTAATTTGTTTTGTGAGAGCTAACCATCTTTCGGCCCTTTGGCCTATCTTATTGTTTTTATGGGTTTATATGTATAAGAACTACATAGTCGAAATTGGCACTTTAAATGTCTAATTATTTAGTAGTTGGTACATAATATACATATTAATTTCTCGTAATTAATGATATATAACCCACCCACCTACTGACTTTACAGTGAAATTTATTAAGCAGACTCAAATTCATTTAATTTGTGTATGCAAAATGCTGAAATTCATTTAACGATCTGAATCATTTATCATTTTCAATCTGTAATTTGAATGACTTGATGATAATTACAAAAATTAATTTTAATTCATGAACATTAATATTTGCAGGACATCCATCTGTATACTAATTTTGAGGTATTTGCCCCTCTTTTAATGCAGAGCAGAATTCGAACTGGGGACCTTCTAATTAGCATACAAACACTCTAACCGCTGGACCATAGAGTAATAAATTATAGAGGTCCGACTCACCATTTTTGAAATGAAGCAGTTGAGAAATGTATCAAATTGTGTGTAAATTAATTTGGGTAAGTATAATTCTGAAATATCTTGTAAAAAATTGAGGTGTAAAATAGTTATGCCCAAAAAACTGCTTTTTTTCCTATCTCCGTAAGTACTCAGATATCGTCCCTACCATCTCTAGTATGTAAACATTCATTTTGAAATTTACGAACTTCTGTGAAATTTATAAAGAGTCGGATCTCTATATAATTATTACTCTATGCACTGGACCACAAGCTCGCCCACCAACATTCTAACTTATATTTATAAAGCCAAATGTTGTAGATTTAGTATCTATAAACAGGCTGCTTACAACGTCAATGCTGAATTGACAGAGAACTAAGTCACAAATCTGGAGAACACAGAGGAACCCTTAAACAACACGAAATATATTACTAATTCAAACACCAATGTTAATTTTGCAGGACATCCATCTGTATAATAGTTTCGGGATATTTAACCCTCATCAGTACAAAGCAGAGTTTCTGAGTTGTATTAGAATCTAAAATATACTCGTACATTAATCTTCTAGTGAAAAATAATTAAGTTCGTAAAAATAAAAGTAAAACATTACAATAAAAAGAATTCGTCACTTAGTTCCCATCTGAAACAGGGTTTGAGTTCAGTGAATACGATAATTTCCCGTCGTAATTTATTTTTAAATTTATGTCTTGATGCTGTTTCTTTCTTCATTCCTTTTTATATCCTAAAATTTGAATTGTTGATTTCTAATCTACCTACAACTTAATTTATTTCCTATTTGTGTTGACTGGTTGAATTAGTTTAAAATTCAGCTTTATTTCTTTTGATTAATGTTTATTATAACGTTTTTTCAATGTGCAATATATTTTCCATTTTAGTAAATCTTTCCTTAGAATATGTTGGAAGCAAACTTATAACCTTCTAATGAAAGTATAATACGCAAAAATGGTGTATTTAGTGAGTATTATTATCCTGTTCTTTTTTATTGTAAGTTTTTAATCTATTGTATCATTTTCTCACAAGCTTAAATAGCTTCGTGGATATTTCTAAAAATAAATTGTCCTTGTTTTAATCTATCAACCCATTATTCTATCAAAATTAAAATTACACTTTTTTTGAAGTTTAATTTCACCTGGATTTCTTTGACCAGAAAAAAAAACGTTTTTTAAATATACAGGGTGAATTTTAAGTAACGCCCGATTTTAAACTAAAAATAAATCAATAGAAACGTATAAAAAGATGTTGATGACTTAAACTTTTATTCATTCATTCATAAAACTGTTATGACTGTACTTTTAACTAAAGAACAGCGTATTGCAGCTGTAAAACATTTTATCAAGCTGATTGCAATGGCGCTGAGGCCAGACGTAGATTATCAGTTCATTTCAAGTACCTCAAGGAAGAAACATTATTGCTTTGGATAAGAAATTTGAAGAGATCGGATCGATAAATGATGCACCTAAGTCAGGAAGACCAGTCACGGTACAAAACATGGTCGAGGAGATGAAGTAGGTAATGCGTCGCATACAAGTAAGCCCTCAATCTTAAGTTCAAAAATTATAGTTTGTCCAATTGACCCCAAATTTTGTGTGTAGATTCGCTACGTACTCAGCAGCGTAAATCCATAAATATCTCCCCCAAAATATTGATTATTTAGTTTTTGCCCGAAAATATGGATAACCAATATTTTAATGGGGAAAAAATGGAACTATATCTCTTTGCCTCAAAAATTCGATGGTAAATAGTTTTTTAAGAAAATATTTCTAGATTTGTGTACTGAGTGTCTAGTGGCCATTTTCTAAAAATGTTTGCATACTAGTTTTTCTTTGGTGTCGAATAAAAGTAGTACCTAACCCGAAATATATCAAGACAAAATTTTAACGAGAAGATAATTATAGATTTGAATTCTGCATATCAATATTAGTCAGTAGTTGTAACCTCCGACCTGCCTGATAAGTGGTTTTCTGGGTGTCCCAAGGGAGCTTGTCAGTCCAAGAACCGTGAAGAGGTTGTCACCAGCGATTTATATATGCTACCTCCCATGGTGATGGCGGGGTACTGATACTACTAAAAAGTAGTATTTGCGAAATAGCATATAATTAGCAGATCACAGTTAAAAGGGCTTTTAGATACTCGATGTTGCAACATGAATCACAGCTGATCCGAAGTCCGCCAGACAGCAACAACAACAAATCTATAAAGTCAGTTCTGGAATATTAACGATCAATTAGATTTATTCTCATATTTATTGGCAAAATGGCTTCAATTAAACACGGCGATAATGATGGCGGACACAGACACATGAAGAAAGCAATACAGATTATAAAGATGAGAGTGAGCAGCTGTCGATGAAGCTGTTGTTGTTGTTGTTGTTGACCTACGGACCTACTCTCTTAAGTTTCACCCTCCTCCACCCTCTCCAATACTTAAGGGACGCCTCGGGTTTTTGCAAGCTGTCCCTCAAATCATCCAGATCTAACTCGTGCCTCCTCGC
>JAUYWI010062277.1:0-15689 GCA_034780595.1 Parotoplana pacifica | reverse complement strand
GTGCTAGAGTCCTTGGGATGATCTGCAAGCCAGCCTTTTGTCAGGGTTAATTGACTATTGCACTATTTTGTTTATTGGCTTAATATGCAAAATAATTTATGGTTCGAAACTGTAGGATCGCCCCAGTATAGTAGTCATGGCAATTTTTTGAATTCACTTTTTGTTGTGGTGTGTTTGAGCTCCGCTTTGATGGACGTATTAAGTTCTTTATTTCTGGGAAGTCGTCTGAAATTGTCGTACTCGTCAACAAAAGCATTGGTCTTCTGGCGGTCGGTGTTATTGACACTGACATTGAGGGGGTAACCAGGGTTGTTGTGCGATTTTTGACCATCCATCGGTGTTGACTCCGAAATATTCCCTAACAGCTTTCTTGAAGATCCATTTGTCTGCTTTGAAATTACGACGTTTTTTCTGGATAAGCAGGGGGAGGTGATCACAGAATTCTTCAGCCGTCCTCCAGTCCACTTAGGGTATGGGGAGAGATCATTACTGACCATCGAAAGGTCGGGGCTGGATGTGTTTCCGGTGTTTAACCACCACGGGAAGACGGTACAAAATTGGGCGAAGGCTAAAAAGACCCGTCTTGGTCGTTGGTGTACCTCGGACAGAAGATCAATCGGCTTGGCTAGGCCGTCCTCTCAAACTCCTCGAAGAGGAGATGCTTGTAGATGTTGTTCACCCATTTGAAACCATCTCTGATGCCGATGATTTCTCCTTTATAGCTTGAAGCGTATTTGCCAACAAGTGTTTTAATGGTGGTCTCACCCTCTCTCTTCAGTGCCAATCTTGGTTCATCCATCCGACCAGATGATGATATCGGCTACAAGTAATGGTTTATCAAGTTCATTGTTGGTCTGAGTACATAGCTAGTTCTTCTGCACAGTGTGCTCTTTTTCCATGTTAAGTTTGGTTTTGAAGTCAATATTTCCGTATTTCTGGGCCCAAGGTAGCATGTGGGAACGGCAATGTTTCGTTATCTTTTGATGTTTGCATATTGAAGTTTCTGTAGGCACCCTCTTGCTTTGATTCTTTGTTTGGTATTGGTTTCCATTTTTATTCTGCTTTGGTTGTCGTTTTGATTTTGGTGTGCATTTTGAGGATAATGATTTTTGCTTGTTTGTTATAATCTTATTAATGTACCTACTGCTCTTTCGATTACTCTCTGGTCATGTCTATAGATACTTACATGTACTAATTTAATATGCTCATGCCCAAACTCTTCATGGCCCTATAGTATAGATAGCCTTGTTTCATAGTCATATTCGGATTTTAAATTTGAATTTGGCACCAGCCTTTTTGTAAAAGCACCTAATCTAAATTCTAGTAAAGTATGCCTATCCAAAAGACAACGGAAAAGGGGCTTAGGAGGTTTGAAAATACCGCCTGTGGTTTCCTTGGCAAAAATCGTGAACCCATGTTACAAAATGAACTGTTGCAACGTCATCAAACTGGACGAGTAATCAATCGTGGTAGACCAACCCAAGATAAAGATTTCATATATGGGATGAAATATCCCGTTGATTGTAATGGTGTAGCTAAATGTATGAATTGGCGATATTTTAAAGTAAGTAGATACATTAATTTAGATGGTCCTAATAATGGGATCTGGCCCGCTAAAAGTTATGCTCCTCGTGGATGAATTGAGCTGAAGTTTGGTAAAAGATTCAAGGTAATTTTATGTGAAAAGGTGTTAAGGGGCCCGGGAAATAGCCCTATGTTACTACAAATTAAATTTTGTTATATTTATTTTAAATTTGATATCAGTGTATTTGCGGTAAAACCCATAAACACATTTACTTGTGGTGGATCGATTTTGCAAAAATTTGGTATACTGGTACTTTGGAAAGATTCATCGGCAGAATATATTTTGAAAAACATCAATAATAGGGCCGATCTAGAGGTAGATGACGTCATCAGGCCTAAAATTAAAGTCAATTTAATTGACTTCAAAATTTGGTGTGTACATAGGTCCATTAGGCACCAGTAATACAAATCCATAACATGTTTTTGAAAAAAAGATTGATTGTGGTTTTTTGGGCAAAAAAAAAAATCGCTATTTTGCAAATATCACTTAAATAGCTCTAAAACCCAAGTCAAACATCACATTTTGCTCAATTTGACAGTTAGAATTATGAAGGCATCAGAAATAAGGTATTAGAAAATTGGTTGTTTCACATTTATGTTTGCTGGTCTATGAGGTCCGATATCAGGGCTGGTCCGTAAAAATTGATTTTTAAAAGGTAGTTTTCACATATAAATGGCTCTATTTGATTTAAAATAGCTTATTATTAGTTTCTAGGTCATTTCTTGTGGTTTTGGAATGATTTCCTGTCTTAAAATTGATTTTGAGAAAATATGATTTTAATGCATTGTTCGAACCCAGTCCCTAAAACAGTGGACCTCAATTTTTAAACTTTTTTACTTTACACACTTTATGACATACACACCAGATAAAGAATAGATGTGTCAAATATGAAGTCGTTCTAATGAACTATTAATATGTTATTATGAAAACCGCTACAGAATAATTAAGCAAATTTCTATAATTCAATAAAAAATAGTTTAATTTTCTATCTTTAGAAACCAAAGAATAATGATAGTTTCAAACGAGATTTTATTAAAACAAATGTAGAAGCTGCAATCTCAGGTCTTCATACTCCCAAAGAATATATAGATTTCATGAAAGAGAATGACTTTGAGATTAAACCTAGGAGACATTGCATGCACCCTAAAATGAAATTCCCGAAAGACATGATGTTCGGGAAACTACATATTCCTAGCGAGCCAATGGGATGGGTGCTTGGTGAACAATATAAACACGACTGGTGGAGTTGGTCAATGAAGTGAGTACAATTATTGATTATTAATCTGTAGCATTTCTCAGTAGTTTCAGATGTAGAAGAAGACGTCCTAGAAATACGGAAATCGTCTTGTTTTAAATCTGGAGGAAGCTTCTCGGTCTTCTGCAGTCACCTTTCTTCTTTCTTCACAATTCTCCATTCAGATGAATGGTGAGGCTTATGGGTCTTCACCACTCTTCTACTGTTCCGCATTTTTAAAGAAAATCTAAGAATTTCTTTGTGTTGGTTGATGCTTAACCCCTAATCGATAATGAATTTTTACATGCATGGACGGTAACGGTGGGGGGGGGGTAGTACTACCTCCTAAAAGATCATAGATTGGGTTGAAATTTGATATAGAAGGTGCTTTGAAATGTTCTAAGATAAACAATTGTTTGAAAGAACATCACTAAAGGGGCCGAGCTAAGTGCAAAAATTAATGTTTGTTAGATTTGCTTCAAATTTGGTGGTCCACTGGGCACTCAAAAAAAATGTTTGGAAAATATAATTGGTTATGGATTTGCCCCCCCCCCCCCCCACAAAATAAATCGATATTTTTAGCCAAAACAACTGAAATTGCTCTAAATTCTAAAGGAAACCGTGTATCTTGCTCAAATTTGAGATTTAAAATTAGAAAGGCATTAAAATTTGGATGCCTCATTTTTATGGTTGCTGGTCTACGGAGATGGCCATCATAATAGGGCAGGTACATATTTTTTCCAAAGTGAGTTTTATAGAAATTAAATAGTCCTAAATGTTTTAAAGTGGTTTTGGAAAGATTTCAGTGACTAGAATTCAATTTCAAAATTTTGAGTTTTGATGAGTCGCGTTGGCTGGGTCTGGTCCTCAAATCAGTGGACCCATCTTTATCACTTTGGAAAAAAAATAATCAAAGTTGCAGATCTTCATCTTCTATCTTGGTTCCAAATTTCATCCAAATCAGTTGATACATTCTGGGACATAGTTTTAATACTGGGATAAAGTTCTTCCCCCGCCCCCTTACCAAGATTGCTTCTTTGACATTGGAGCCAAGCTGATGGAGCTTTTCAGTCAGGATTTTTCTCTCACTCTCTTCTGGCACCAACGGATTGGTTACCGTCTATAGACGATTGACCGTGGGTCAGGAACCACTTTGGGTGTTAGCTCTCACTAGGTAAAGTTTTAAATGTATGATTTTTAATATCTGCAGACAACAAAGTCATACACTTCAAAGGCATAAAAAAATTTAAAGAAACATGTAATACAAAAAGTTTAAAACCAATCTCACAATGGGTATTCTAATTGTAGGCGTATAATTTATCATTAAAAAGCAGCTGCTGTGATTGTTTTAATATACGTATATTTGTACCTAAGCACCTTAATTGTCTAAGTTGGAAACAAATAGGTGCAACCTTCTTTATTACAAAAACAATTTCATATTAATTATGTATAAAAGCAAAAGGTTTACACAGATATATGACACGGGAATGAGTTGAGCAGATTCAGTCTGAAGCGAGTTCGAACGATCGAAAAGGGTTAATGTTTCAGTGACTTAATGTATGTAAGTAACTGCATTACGTAAATGTATCAACAATTCAACACTGAACAAAATGAACATAAAATGATTGAAATTCATATGCGTACAAGTATGTAAATCTATTTCACAAACCACTGAATTATCTTATTTTGATCTGAATTAATTTCATTTTAAGCTGCATTTTCTAATATAAGGGCAACTTTCGCTCACTTTTTTGTGGGATTTTTGAGAAGACTTCATTGTATAATCGGTTTGAAATTCATTGTCCACAAAAATCAGTTGTCTTCGTTTGAAATGTCTGTCAAAACATGTAGAACCCTTTCACTCTTCGTTCTATTTTAAAATCTGTTCTCAATTTATAAAGAACACTTTCTAAAGTAACGTTGACTATTTTCTTTTTTGTTCAGGAAAAACATGAAACGGATGGACGAATTAAAAGAAATGCAGAGTCGTTTACGACGCCCTTACGACAATGTTGCTTCAGCATCATCCACTGTGGCGTATGCCCAAGTGGCTTACTCTGACAATTCCCGACGTGTTCTGCCCGCAGTTGGTAACTAGAACCCTTAGAGCTAAGTTCTGTATCACTGCTGTCTTCTTAGTGTGCCATGGCAGGTCCAGAAAGCAGCTCCTGTAGGAATTATTTACCATTATTGATTTTATTTGATTTATTTTAGAATAATCTATACGGGGACAGACTATAACTGTTTTAATATGTCTCTGAATCTAAATAAAAAATGATGAGATCGAAGATATCCTATTCCAAACTAAAAATTAAAGTTTTGTAGAAGAGTAAATACGAGTATAGTTCATAAAATATAGTTTATAAGAGTTGTGTTAGTATAAAATCATATCCATTAAAGAAATTTAGAACTTAAATTAAATCCAAGACTTAGGTACATATAATGAATTTTAAGAAATAATAAAAAGAATAGTTTCAAAATTTATTACTAAAATAATCATATATTATATTTTGGACATTCATAAAGTCAGCCGAAATGTTAGTTTAAAGAAATTCTCATATACATTTATTCTTAAAATGTCAATTATCACCAAAAATGAGCATTAACAACTGTTTGAAAATATCCCTTTGAAGACAAAAATATACTTTTAAACTTGGTCACTTTTTTTGGAGTCTATTGTGAAGGTACTCCATTCATAGTTCGTTCACCTTAGAAAGTCATTAACAATGCAGAGTACACTTTTCTGAATGGTTTTTAATTTAATCACTTGGGCTTGATGTCAATATATAAAGTCTTTCAGGTTGGGATTCAATAGCAAAACTAAAAACTACAAACAGTAAATAAAAGTTCAAAAGTTCGTACAAATGACAAAATTATAATGCTATGTGAAGATCTTACTGTTCAAGTTTCTAGACAATGTTCTAAGATCAAAAACCTGAAGAATCTATGGGGGGATGTAAGTTGTTGGTAACACCACGTTCTCTTTGAGCTGTTGATAGCTCCCCCTACTTTACAACAGACTGGGTTAGTATACTTAAATGACTCTAAAATCGAAACAAAACATCCTACTTTGTTCAAATTTGAACAATCAAAGTTGAATTTGTTTACTTTTATATTTCTTGAGATATGAAGAGCACCCCTTTTTGAATGGAATTTTAATAGATACAATGTTTTGTATTGCAATATTTATATGAGTTTCAAGAAGACTATTTATTGTTTTCAAAATGCAATTACATGAATGTCCAGTATTTTATATTCATTGGATGGATCTGATACCATTTTTATACAAACTATAGACCCTATCATTTTGTGTTAAATTAATGTAAAAGTAATTTGATTTTTACGAGAGCAATCGCCACCCAAACTACATAATATACATATTGAGGTATTTCAAGGCAAGAACACTAATTAATACGACTTTATCAGAAGTCTAGTTTCGATCAAATTTTGTTGAACTAGCGTCGTTTAATACAATAGATTTGATATTGAATGATTTATTGCAAAAATTACAATATGTTTTCGAGTTCAGAAGATATTTTCTGAATTTCTCAATTTATGAGTGAGAAAAAATTAACATCTTTTTTCTAGAAACATAACGTAACATTTTGATCTTTTAGAGTTCTTTATTTAGTACAAAGTGACAACTTCATTGGCATTACATAGAAAAAGAATGCCAAGTAAATAATGGATATCCGCGCCACTAACTATTTTATCCAGATAGAATAGTTGTCAGTGGCATGGCTATTCGTTATGCGAAGTTTTTTTGGTTGATTTTATAAGCCGCCCTCCAAGAGGAGTTATCTAGAGTAGACCCCCATTGCTAAGTTATAGTGTTCATTCCACATAATTTAAACAATAATATTCCATATGAAAGAGAAGCAATTGTTACCTATCAATAGAATTAAGAGTAAATTTTACATTAAGGATACAATATTATGGTTTCCCATTATGTTCTTTTTAAATTCTAATAATATAGATGGGATTTGCATTGGACAAACATAGTATGTAGAATTTAATTTAAGTTGTCCTATAATCAAAAAGAACTCTTCTACCATTTTCGATATAATATTTAATTGTCGTATTCAGACTCGCACTCTGTATTATCGCCATGTAGGTATTTCTATGATCTGAAAGTAAATATACTGAATTAGAACAACATCAGTATTTTCTTTCTAAAACAGTGTTTTTAACCCCTTTAAAAAAAGTTCTAATGTTGACCTGTTTTAAAATGGAAAGATTGCCCTAGCGGCAGCGCAATGCCACTGCTGTAAAACGGTGAATTAATTTTGTAATAACTTTTTTATCAGAGAAATTTTTACAATTAGGATGAAGAAATTATTATCACCTAAGACGTTGATTTTTTTGAAAATAGGGTATCGTACGATCACATCAAATCCAGGGGTGGATCTAATATTTTTATGTTAGGAGCTGTGTGATCAACCAATCAATCATAATAATAATAATCATCATCATCATTATCAGGTTCCCTGCTCGATCCGAGCATTGGAAATCATTGTTCACCAAACATTTCTATCCATAGTCGTCCTTATCACCTCGATGTCTCTCTTTTCTGAATGAATCCACTGCTTCAGACTACTAATAAAGTTCTCGCGAGATCGACCTCTACTTACCAAGAAACCTGTCAGTCACAGTCAATGTCTCAATTCCATCATTTTTCATGACATGTCCGAAAAGATCTCTCCTTGTCTTATTCCTATAGTATGAATCAATGATCTCTTTGTTCCTGCCCTCTATAAAACACTTTCATTTGTCTTATGTTCAGTATGTGGCACCCTGAGATACCACATTTCTGTAGCATGCAAACGATTGACATCAGATTTAATCATTGTCCAGGTCTTACTTCCATAGGTCAGGTTTGACATAATGTAACAGTTTAGAAGACGTCATTTAAGAGAGATAGGAGCATTACGATTTCGCAAGATATAATCCAACTTCCAGAACGTGCTCTTAGCAGCCATGCCAATTCTTCTCCTGATCTCAAAATCGCACTTGCCATCATTTAAAAAATAACTTCCAAGGTAATTGAAACTTGCAAATTGTTTGATTGTTTATTATCTTACTATTAATCTGTATTCCGGGCATTTCTTCCAAGTGACGCAAAATCATCTCCGTACAAATTGAACAAGTCTGGTGAAAAGATGCAGCTTTGACGGACTCCACACTTTATCTGGCTATATTTCCGCACTTCATCTTTGATGCGGACACCTGCTGTTTAGTCCCAATACAAGTACCGAATGAACCTAAGGTCTTTTCCATTGATGTCCAGCTACTCTAGCATTTCCATGAGCCGTTCATGTTTGACCGCTTTTGTGTAATCAATGAAACACAGGTATATAGTTTTCTGGACATCAATCATACGTTCCACAATCATCTGCAGAGAAAAGATTGGGTTACGCGTACAAGCATCTTTGACGAAACCAAACTGTTGTGCACTAATTTCCGATGTGATTTTAGAGCGGACTTTCCTCATAATTATCCATAAAACTGATCGTCTTATGCAATTCGCACCTCACTGCCCCTGGTTTCTTTGGCATTGGGTTGAAGATAGATCTCGACAGGTCCTCCCGATTTGTCGGGTGTCATAGATTTTTTTCGAAATCTCTGTGATATTCTCAAATCATATTAAGGATGGGAGGACTATCATATACGTTTTTCCGGATTGTTGGTCTTCGGTCTCCATCTCTGAAAAGTTTTGCAATGTACTCTGACCATTTTGCTGAAAGTCGTGCACCCCATTAAGCGCCAAAAATTTCCGTTGTGTAATTTAAAAATAAACTTTATTACTACATTTCAATGAGTTGTTTGTATATTTAATACCCCTCCCCAATAAAACGCTTCTGTAATCTTAATATTTTATGTGGCAACAAAATCATGGCTGGTAAAATTCTAAAAATAATATATCAATATATAATAAATTGATCAATTGAACACATTTTTCTTCCTACCTAGATATCATGAAAGTTAATATTGATTGTTAAATTCACGAATTTGGGTAGTTAAAGTCTTACCTAAAGGTATGTTGAGATAGGAAAAATTAAAACTTTATCTGTTTAAACTTTTGAAAGGCTAAATTAAGATTATTATCAAACGAACTACAAAAGTTTAAACAATAATTTGGTTTAGGAAAAAAGGTGTTTGTGTTAAACTATTTTTTTCTATATGACACTGTTTGGAATGAAGATATTGTTAAGATTATGTATTAATATGGTAACCATTACTTATGTGTATCGGCAACTTTACTATGCATTATTACCTTATTAGGTACTGCATTTTTACACAAAACTTTTGACTCAGGATTATTTTTTGTTGGAGGTCTGTTTGCTGGGGGTGGCAAATTGAAAAGACAAAAATCGTTTTTCAATAATAATATTGATTGAAACATCTTTGGTTAATTGAGAAATTACCATTAAACTTTGAATATTGTGAATAATCAATATCTCCTAAGAGATAAAGTCATGAATCAAAAGGTATTGCTTTAATGTATATTTATATACCCATATTAAAATTGAATTTGTTAAATATATTTCATTTTGTGAAAAGTTCAGTTAAGACATTTTAAATAAATGCATAGACCATTTTAGACCTTTAAGATGATATGTGTGGGGCATAAAGTAAGTTTTTAAGTGCATGTAAGCGTATCAAATATGTATGTGAATTATGTAGAATCAGTTAGTTTAGTTAGTAAGTAACAAAATACATTTTTTCTAGGTCGAAAACGGTTTTCAAAAGATAGAGCCATATTTAGAGTAGCTAATATTTCTAAATAGTTAGAATAATCACAAAATGACTCAGCTACGTTTTGTATATATACACGTACGTATTGTGGTATTTTATTGTAAACTTCTCATGTTATAGGTACATATAAATACATAGAATATATTTTGTAAAATGCAATTTGGAAGAAATTGATTGAGTTAAAAAATATGCTCAGAAATAAATATCCAAAATATTTTGTTTTATGAATTTTATAAATTCGACTAAATTTACAAAGTTAGTTACATTCATCATCCAACATAGCTATCTGTGGGGATCTCAAACGCCTTAATGGAAGCTTGGCAATGAAATAAAATGGTAAAAGGTTACAAAATTGTTTTTAGAATCAAAAATGGAGATATTAAGCTGATTGGAGTCCCATGCTGGCTTTAAGCTTCGAAGTGGCCCAGAGTGGTTCTAAGACATTCTTGGAAGCTATTTGACAAGTCTCCAAAACAAAAAGTGGCTCCAATCAGCACAATATTTATCTATTATATTCTAAAAACAATTTTGTATCTTTTAATTCCATCGTATTGGGTTGCCAAGCTTCCTCCAAATCGTTAGACATTCCCAAAGATGCCTATACTGGCTCTGAGAGCTATTGGAAGCTAAAATATAGCACCATAAGCTTGACAAGATAAACAGAATTTAAAATGAGATTGGGCTGATTGGAGCAACATCCTGGCTTTAAGGACCATTCAAATAGCTTCAAAGTAGCACTCATAACTACTCTGGACACTTTGGCTCATTCCAGTGTCTTACAGAAGCTTAACAACCCAATATAATTCTAACGAATGGATTGAAAATTGTCTTTGAATTTAAATATGAGACATTGAACTGATTGAAGTCATATTAGGTATGGCCTCAAGGACCTGACAAAATAGCTCACACTGCCTTTCAGAACTATTAATGGACCACTTAGGCTTTGACCTAGCACCACCAGGAAACATTTATTCGTTAAATATCGATGCCAAAGGATGTATTAGCAGTATATCTATAACATTTAAAATATATTTATATAGAAAATGTTTCCATTAAGTCTAAATGCTTCTTTTATAGAAATTTCCCACGCTTCTGACTAAATTATCTATGGCGTCATCAGTTATACATATAAACCTAAGACAATCTTGAAAATAGGTTTTCTGGATAGTTTTGGGGTGAATTCCTATGTGTTTGTAATACACTTATATATGTAGCTTAAAATGCATCTTTTATGAGATATAACTGTGGCCATTTTGGAAATGATGACGTCACAAAAAATATTCAATGAAAGATTTTATTTTTGTCTGATTTCAGCAGGTACTGACCTACTTAAACAGAAACTGCAGTCAAAGTTAATGGAATTTTTTTCCAATGAAAAATTGCCTCAGATGTAAGCTAAACATCTAATGTGAACTTTGTATCAAAATTATGACTTGGTTGATTCACAGCTCTTTTTTAAAGTTCTAAGTCAAACTTTGAAATTACCTACCTACCTATTGTGTAAATTACTTATTGAGACACCTTGACACTAATACATTGCGTAAATTACTAGTGAAACACTTTGGCATTGATTTATATTGTAAAGTAAAATGAATTCTTTACTGCAGGAAACACACAAAATAAAAAATTAATAAATTATATTAGTTAGATACCTTTGCGCTAATTTACAACTAGTAAGACACCTTTGCACAAATTTCAGCTCAGTTTGGAGAATCTATTCCTAAAATACCTAGATGTGAAAATTGATGCAAAATATTTGATACCACGCAATATAAGTACGATCAATCGTTATGAACGAGCAATAATGTTTCTTAGAACACAAATGATTAAAGTCATTATAAAAGCGCTTAAAACACGTTACATGCCCTAGTTCCCATTTATATCGAGACTAAAAAGTGTGATTCCGATCAATATTATTCATATTTTATTGATATGCATATTTTGTAATACGTTACTACTTAGTAATATATATTATAATTGATACAAAAATTCAACGAAGAAAAATGTTCTGCGGTTTTTTACCTCTCAAATTGTGTGGTTATTATTTAGGTACTAAAAATTCGGTTAGAACAAATTTGCAAAATCAACAATTATGCATAATTGTTCAGCGATTAGGAGGTCAATTATGCATAATTGTATCAATACAACGAATATTGAATTCAGCAGCTGGTGCCACTTGTAGTTCCCACGCAAATTTGTTAATTATACCTACTCACGTTCAAAAGAAAAATAAGTTAAAAAGCAAAATCAAATATCCAGTATGTATCAATAACATATCATTATAATATCAAATCGCAGCAATTTTTCATAATTGTTGATTTTGCAAATTTGTTCTAACATAACACGCTACAGCTTCTTAATTTCCATACTCATCAAACAAATAAAATAAAGTTGTCCTTAATTTTAATAAAATAATTTACATACAGGGTGCATCAAAAAGTTGGTATCGGGAAGTTTCATTGCAGTTCGAATAATGAAAATCCTCCACCGAGCCCAAAATGTGGCATGATAGTAAACACCAAAGATGCAACATTCAAAATTTTTTGACCTTCGATTTTTAATGTTGTAGGTGTCAGTAAGGCTAAGAAATATGTAGACTTTATACATCTCTGTAGAGTTACCTAAAACAAAACAGTCAAACACTCAAAACGTTAGCTGTAATATCAAATTTTATTCTGGGCTATTTCAACTCATTAATTACGTATGAACTTTCGAAGGAATTTGAAGCTCTTCGTCACCATTACCATGATATCATTGAAAATAATGGTTTATTATACAAACATATTTTCATTTTTCTCAATTTGCACTTTAATTAATTTGGCTATCAGAAATATTTTGGCCAGTCCCTTCAATTTTCTTATCTCTGGATTTATCTGTATAAATTTATATACATCATATCAAAATTAAAAAAACAAACATTTTCCGGTCATTCTATATATTTCTCTATCAAGTAAAAAGCGCCTTTTACATACCCATTTTTAGATGAACATATTTTCACATCAGCATCAACATCATCCTCACCTGCTTGATCCGAGCATTGGAGATCATGGTTCACCAAACATTTCTTTCAAGAGTCATCCTTAAATAAACTCGACATCTTTCTGTTCTGAATGAATCCACTGATTCAGACTAATAATAAAGTTCTCGCGAGGTCTTCCTTTACCCCCTTTACCAATAATCCTTCCAGTCATAGCCAACGTCTCAATTCCACCCTTTCTCATGACATTTCCGAAAATACTTGCTTGTCTTGTACTTGTACTTGTACTTGTACTTGTACTTGTAGTATGAATCAGTGATCAAACATAACCATGATTGGTCTTGGAAAGATACTGCAGTGGTTTGCCGTTACCTTCTGCAAGTGGATGACCGTTGGCTCACTAAGGAGCTCTTCCTCTCTTTTGCAGGTGTTATTTTTAGTCCTGTGGGGGTATCAACACACCATCCTCACCTAGAAAGCCAGTTAGGGATGGCCGTTTAGTTGCCGACCATTGAGTAGGTAGTACTGGATTACATGGTACCAGTAGCAGATGGTGACCTGACCTGACTCATAGGCCGCAGATAAAGGGGAGGGGTAGGATTTCATACTTCCGTGGATGGATTGGGCTGAAATTTCTTTTAAAAAACGATAAGGGGACCAATGACATCATCAGGTTTTAAAATTAAAGTGTGTAGATCCACTAGGCACTCAGTAACACAAATCCATAAATATATTTAAAAAATTATTTATTATGGATTTTTGGGGGAAAACAAAATCTTTATTTTAGTCAAAATCACTAAAATCCAAACAAAATCTCCTCCTATCTTGCTCAAATTTGAGATATTCTAAGACTTTTATGGTTGCTGGTCTATGAAGCCCAGCATACGTACTGGGGCAGGTTCCGCAGTAAAATGTATTTTTTTCATATATATCTATATAGCTCTATTTGTTTCAAAATAGCATATTAGTATTTTCCAGGTCATTCTAGTGGTTTTAAATGATTTCCTGCCTGCCTTAGAATGAATTTCAGCAATGCCCAGTTATGGTCTCAAAATCAGTGGACTCAATTTCTGGCTTTGGATAAAGCTATGCGTTACTTACCTGGCAAAACAAAGAATAGATGTGCCAAATATGAATGCATTGTAATAAACTAGTCATATTCTATTTGGAAATAAAATTTTCTATTTTTCCTATTTAAATATATAGAATTTTCACATTGGTTAATTTTTGGCATAAAAAAAAATTTACTATACTTTTTGGGAGCATATAAATTTTTACAGTTATTAGCAATATAGAAATTTGAAGAAACTTAATTCAGCACTTTTTGTATAATTTAAAAAAAATTGATATTTTAGCTCTCAGATTGCACCCTGGTCAGAAAAATCAATATTTTACACACTAGAGTGTTCATAGTCATTGAACCAAATATTCATCAAATTTTTTATTATTATGCTTCAGAATTTTTTTTCTAAACAATTCATTTTGGCAATTTGGAGACCAAGCTTCATTTTGTCAGAGTGACGTTGATGTCAATAAAATTTGGTGGGCAGGTTTCAAATGTTATTAAATAGGTTGCATCGTTTTCAAACAATTTTGAAAGACCTTAGGGGAGTGCCCCCTTCCTTTTTCCGCCAAGGGTTAATTTATCTCAAAAACTAAAACAATATCTACATATATGGATCTCTATAGATTTTTATAAATTCCTATAGGTTATTTTGTTTGGAACTTACCTAAAGATAACTAAAAAAAGGAAAACTAATATTATAAATAGAAAAAACTGTTATTACGAAAAAAGTCTTTTCTAACGTCCACTATTCATTGAATAAATGAAGTTTGACTTTGGTTTCGAATTTTGGAAATTCTTTATCACAATATCTCTGAAGATGTACTACCCACTCCGCATTTTCAGAATGATAACTTTATTTACTAAAAGTACCGACTGCGCAAAATTTGCTTGTCAATGGAAATTAAATATTTGTCTCGTGTTGAAATTCTACATTGATTGTTATCAAAAACTGTCTCTAATATGACCTTGGTGAAAGGGATGAGATACAGGTAGAGAAGTGCCATGTCCCCCTGGGAACAGGACCAATTTAGTAATTAAGTAAGCAAGCAGCCTTGCTTCAAAATTTGAGCATATATTATGTGTAATGTAGGTAAATACCTTTTAGCAAAGGTTTGTTATTTATTCTACGAGAAATTTTGTTCATGACTGGGATGGATATGGTAGGCATTTCAAAAGGTTTACAATAATTAATTTTTATATGAGTATTTTTTTGGTCTGTTCATATATTACCTATCTACCTCTATCGAATCGAATGTAGAAATTCTATTTCAGATTTCTAGAATTAGTAGGTTATACATATACTGTTTAGTGAGAAAGAATGTGGTGATGGTGACACTATTATTCGAAGAAACAAAAATGAAACTAAACAAATTGGTGTGACAATAAAATAAAATTATGACTAAAATCATAAAAATCCTAAGAAACCTTGACTACTATTGTTATGATTTTATTGTACGAACAAATTTAGTGAAATTAACAAATAAACATTTATAAAATTCCACTTTCATGTCGACACCATTCAGTTCTAAAATGTTAAAAAATGATTCTTTAGATAAGGTACAACCATGGTGCATGGTGTGTTCACTCAAAGCTAGCAAATTTATTTCTAATGTTTGGTATCTATGCAATTCAAGAAGCACGGTTCGTTAATGTTTTGCTTTACTCGTATAGTAATTATATGTCCAGAAATTTGATATAAGTACATAACTAAGTACACTAATAAAAACAATCTTTGTAAACCAAATTAATATATATCAAACAATCATAAAATCGGCAAGCTTTGCGTTCACTACTATAACTAACTATTTTGTTGGTTTTTCGTCATAATAGAGAGATCACTCAAAGACCTTTGAGGTTGCATGTTTGAGAAATATTTTATTAATCTTAAAACATTGGTTGATACCTCTGTCTTGCTTTTATCTTTTATTTTATTTATCAATTTGCACGAGTATTAGGCTTCAATAAAACTGAAATGAGAATAATAGACTCAATCGTTATTTGGCCAGGACCTGCTTTGACAGCGTGAGTGCCCTTTAATAAAAAAACAGGCTTCCAAGTACTTTTTTGCCAA
>JAUYWI010062266.1:0-15689 GCA_034780595.1 Parotoplana pacifica | reverse complement strand
ATTTAAGTCCTGACGATGTAAAAAGATTTACGAAACTAGTCGTTTTTTATGAATAAACATGGCCCTTTAAATACTTTTTTCTTGTTTATTTTTCTCCTTAAATTACGTTTCTCTAAATTTAACTCTCTTATTTCATTTTATAAGTTTTTAAACATTTTTGAAAATGTGAATGTTAGTAAAATGATATATTTCATTTCAAATCCTTAAAATTCTAACAACCTTAATACCCTCACTACCTTCAGACCGTGTCATTTTTGAAATAATTAAAAATTTGATCCCAAAAACGCCATCGGGACAATCTGGACGAGTGGCAACCCAGCTAGCTAACAACTGCGATTATCAGAGTCAAGTCTATGGATGTGGCTATTAACTTAAGAGCCAAAGATTTTTGAAATTTTATATTTTTGCCATAGAAAAAAAAGATTTTTTAAACTCTGGAGAAATGTGCTAAACAAATATCTTTAAAAAGTTCCAGAAAAAAATATTCACCCCCAAAAAAGACTTTTTGTGTACAAATTTGTCCATTAAGGAAAATCCTATATATTCAGATAGCAAAAATTAGAAATTTGATTTACTCATAAAATAATATCTTCAAATTTGGTATTTATTAGTGTATCAAGTAAAAATATCTTAACTTTATTTAAAGTCTCTAATACCGTGTGGGTGGAGGGTTAAGAAGATGCAATACACCTTTGATGATCTCTACATCTGGTGTGAGAAATGGAAGGTCAGCGTGTCCCCAGATACTGAAAACATGTTTTTACTCTCTCCACCAGAAAATGCGGATCTGACCCGTAGGTCCAAAAGAAGAAGAAAACAAAAGATACCAGTAACAGTTATAAAAACATCTAAATTAAGTTTTGAGTTAACTAATATTTTGCACCCAATTTGGCACATTGATTTATATTTATAGCAGCCAATGAAAAGCTACACACACTTTTACATTTCATTCATAAACTTTAGGTATTTCCTACTAGGTAATTGCTACTGTTTGTTCATGAATACGAAAGAGCTACTACTCAGTGGGGAACAATTTTTAGGTAATACTTAGTTTTAAGTACTTTTCCAATGGGTCCCTGCTCATGAGAAAGGAGACAATTTGGCAGATGATGGCATCATATGAGCCTTGCTAAGACAGCCATTCGGATCAAACAAAAACAAAGCGATAGTAGGACTTGGCATCGCGGCAGACCATCTGAACGTAGCCATGCTGCTGAGGTTGTTGTTATCATGGCTCCGGCGATCCTCAACAGGAGAACCAATCGGGTTTGATCCTTTTCAGAGGACCTAACACTGCCTCGTCAGTCAGGATTTCAAGCCCGTGCATGGCATTATCTCGGCGATGCCTCTCCCATTTGGGCATTCCAGCCAGTGGTCTTAGGCTTTCTCTCCACAGCTATCGCAATCTCCGTTTGTCTCCTTGCCGATCCTGTTCTGGTAGTACTTGGTTCACTTGCAGTGAACGCTTCTGAGTTGGTTCATCATAGTATGTTCCACCTTCTGGAATCGATCATCGCCCATAGTTTGAACTTTTGTTTTCTTCTTGATGCCAGCTTTGATGACATCCATGTTGTTCGGCACTTCATCTTGATCTTCTGGTCTAACTTGATTCTCGATCTCGTCTGCTCTCTTGTTACCCAGTACACTTTTTGCTCAGTTCATTGGGCTTACGTTTGATGTTTTCTAGAACAGGGTACTTCCCTACTTTTTTAGTCTTCATCGCTTCAACCATAGCTCTTCTGTCTGTCCAGATGTTCGGTATTTGTTGCATAGTCTCAAACCATTGGTAGGCCATGTCTATTTGTTTTGTCAGAGTAATCATGTATAATTATAGAACTTTTGTTTTATTCCACTTTTTTGGTATCTAACAAAATATTCGTAACATAAAGTTAACTTACTTAAAAAAATATTTAAACGTAAAACTGTAACCATGTTGATGTGCAATTCCAGCAGCTACGACATTTGCAGAGGCTCCAATTAGAGTACCATTCCCACCTAAACAGGCACCAAAAGCAAGAGACCAGACAAGAGGTAAAATAGGAAGGTGCTGACTTAACTGAAGGACGATCGGTATCATTGCCGTGGTGAAGGGAATATTATCAATAAATGAGGAAGCAAGAGCGGATACCCAGAGGATGACAAGAATAGAAACAGGTAGACGTGCTGATTCATTTAAACTGAGAATCAATGCAGATACCTAAAACAGCCAGTGTTACTTCCATGTATTTAAAAGCAAAAAAAAAACATGACAACCTTCTCGGTCAACAAGTTCATTTATGAATCTCACTAATATTTTACCTGATATCCACTCAATACATTGATTTCGCAAGATAATTGATTACGCAAAATAATTCGATCCATAAGTAATACAATATAGTACAATGCAATAGAAAACTATTAGTACATAAATATGACACAAAGAAAACATAATATACGCGATAGGGAATCTGCAATTACATTATTTGTGTCTTTAACATGTATAACAGAAAACTAAATTGTTGGAGGTAATACTCCATCTCATAAGTCAATTGAATTTCACATTATTAATAAATATCAGCAGATTGTGGTCAGTAAGAATATCAAAATGTGAAAAGGAAATATTTCAAAATGCTGTACAGACAGAAAAATACTCAAACATTCTTTTTCGATAGTTGAATAATTCAACTGAGATTTAGTCAGGCGATAGGATGGTCTACCCCATCAAAAGATTGTAACAACACACCTAGTACATCACACTCATTAGCATCATATTACGAGAAGGACAGCTGAAAATCATATTTAGTTGTTTCATGATGGCTTCATAGCTACCAAAAAGATTTGTGGGTGCTCGAGGAGTATGAGCTACCCAGCGAGTACCTCCAACACGAGTAGGGATAGGTAGTTTCACTTTCAGATCAGCAGCAACCTCTTTGAGCTCAGAACGTAATGTTGGACTGTTGTGGTCATCAAATTAATTTATCTTGATACGAAACCGATCGAGCAGCATCTTTGATAGCCAATTCGAGACGATGAGCCATGCAGTGAATGAATAGTATTTGAAGTTACACTTCAGAAAACAGGGTTCTTACACCATTTTTATTTCTTTGTAACACCGATGCACAATAGTGTTTCAGCCCACTCTTCATCAACCTTAGCGTCTTCCTGAAGAGATTCGCCGATAACATTGAAAATGTTAGCTGCATTTGGATGACCAGGATGTGCTTGACGGTTAACAAATGTGTCTCTGGTTCCAGTAAAGTGCAAAAAAGCGAATATAGATAATTAGTTCCTCAACTATCCCGGAATCTGTAGCCTCATCCACCATGACGCTATAACTTAGCAATGATTTTGTCATGCTCAACTTGTGCAATAGCGTTAATGAATATCAATACTGCATTGTCGTTCGTGTATTGGTTACCGCATGAGAGTTGATTCAATACAACAAAATCCGTGAATAGCCGACCCATTTTAGCAACGTAGTAGGCATTACGAAGGAGGCGCATGCGATTGTCGCGATTAGACTCATTCAGAATTGGGAGGGCTTTACCAACAGGTGTGTTTTCTATTGGTTTACTTATTTTCACAAAATTCATTGAGTCATGAGGATCTTTCAATTTTAAATGAAGTGCAACCCGACGAAAATGTATTTGACTTTTTAGCTTTTACACCGATTGTACAATACATGTTTTATTCACCACTGGTCGAGGTTAAAGTGTACGCTCATGGAAATATTGTTGTCCATTTTGGAACAAACTTTCGCTTTCTTTTGGCATCGTAGGTTCTATCAGATTTTTTCTTAGATGAAGGCACATTGTTTTATAAGAAATGGATGTACTTTTAATATAATTATCAAATGCTTTATGTTATTCAGTCATAATCAATATTTACCTGGTTTACTTGATGCCAACGGATCGAGGACGACTTGTATCGACCAACCAAATGATAGAACACCAACTTCTTTTGTCCAGGACTGTTTCTTTCAATTCAGAGAGCCTAAGTAACAGCTGATTGTCCACCTTATGCAGTAATGTAATGTTAGATATTCTAGCCATCCAAGGAATGCGTAACATACGTCTACAACACCAGAGTTCGCTTGCTTGAATCTTGTAGCGATTGTAAAAGTCCAAGATTCGAGGCATACAGAAGAATTGGGAGAACAAGAGCTTTTACTAGCACAATCTTAGGTGAGTGCTGATGTCATGTTTTTTCCAGTCTTTGGAGGTTAATCATTGCAAGATGGGATGGCAGAGTGTGATTCTTCTGATGATTTCCTGCGTGGCAATCTCCTTTGGTGTTAATCACTGAGCCGAGGAAGTTAAATTGATTTATGAACTCATATTTCTCATCTTAGATCATATGTAGTCTGTTATGGCGATATTAGTCATGATTTTTGTTTTCTTTACGTTGAGGAATAGACACATTTTCTCACTTTCTTTTTTTGACTGATAAGATAAGCGTTTTAAGTTGGTCGACTGATTCTGCGATGAGTGTTGTATCGTCTGCGTATCTAAAGTTATCGATGGTTCTACCGCCTATGTGTAGGCCTTGTGCACTGTTCTGCAAAGCAGATTTCACGATGTGCTATCGTAGAGGTAGGGGGCCATATAGAAATTTGCACGTGTTATGAAGGGCCACAAAATAAAAATCAGAGAAATATTAACAATACTAAATACAACATAGATTTTGTGATACAAACATAAGTAAAGATACATCATTAGAATACATTTTAATGGGACACTTGATATTTTTTATTTCAGTTGAACGTTTTTCTATATCTAGTTTCAGTGATGAAGTATACCATCCAAATGAAAATCATTTAAATTACAACAAAACTTGTTTTTTGTGCGTTTTATACGCGAAAACAACTGTTCACACACATAATGTACTAACAAAAATACAGGCCATTTTCTTTACATGTTTCACAAATAATCGGTAAGCCTATTTCCCATCTCCTCTTCTGGCAAGGAACAGGCCCCTTGAGAGTCGGTCAAGGAAACCGTCTGACATATATCAACTCCATTTAAAGCCTCTTTTCCTTCACTAAGTCTTGAAGACATTAGACAAGCAAACTGGATCGGTCCACCTGGCGCGAAATTTGCAGGCAATAGCTCAAAAGTCTGACTCTATTTTACATTTTCATATATTTGTTTTCTTGTGTATTTGTCTTTATGCTTAACTTGCCTTCCGGTTTTATTTATTCTAAATAAACTGATTCTAATAAATAAATAAAAAAGCATATCATAGTTTTAACCCATATCATGCTAGCGTCAGTTTAAACTGACACTGAATAAAATGTCATTTGCTTCAAATAGTAGTTGCTGAAACTGCCTGTGATTCAAACCTCGAGCCAAAATTAAGTTTATAGTATTCATAACCTTTTTCATGACATCTTTCATGCTGGCATATTTTGCGCATAACGCTTCTTGATGAATAATACAATGAAGTTGAATTAAGTTTTGATTTAAGCCATTTTCTTCGAGATGCTTTTTCATCAGGACCACAACCCCATGACATGACAGGCCACAACCCCAAGCATGACAGGTGCTCCATCAGTTGTAATAAAAAAAAATTCGATAATGGCATCGCATATCATGTATGCAACTGAGAAGGCCTCTAAAAATATCGTCAACAGTAGTGCTACCTTTCAGTAGAATTAGCTGCGCAAATTATAAATTTGACACCTCGTACAAATATAACTAATTGCACAGTATCATTCATGCCTGTGCTTTCGTCAAGTGACACAGAACAGTATTCAAAATTTGTGCACATTACTTCAAGAGTTTGCTTTACATTATCCAACAGTTCTTCAATATGTTGTGTTAAGGTTCACGAGATAAACTGATTTTTTTTCAAACAAATTCTCTTTTCAGGACAAACAGTTTCAACTAGTGCCAACAGTCAATCTTTCACAAATTGATCTTCTGTGAAAGGCTTCAAATTCTTGGCTAAAACAAGAGGGCTGAGCTTCAATATTTTCTAAGTTAAATTATAATTTGATTTTTTCTCATAATTTTTGTTTTATTTGGACAGTTTATTATTACAGTTTATTATTGTTATTTCTGGTAGCGGTACAATATGGGCTAAAACAATTATGTAGATCAATCTCCATTTTATTATATCCGAAATAAATCAAACTACCTGGTCCCCTATCCATGTAATTAAACCAAGTTCCTGCAAAGCTTCCATCAATGCAAATAAAGCTGCAAAAAACAGCAGTGTCGCCCACTCTACGCGATGCAGTAAAGGTTCAAGATCTGCAAAATCTGACAAAACAAGAAGCCAAATTCCACCGAGGAAAGCAATCCAACCTACAATGGGATATCAGATGATGGAAATTAAATTCATTTGTCAGGTTTGAAAATATATATAATAACCATTTTTCAGACACAATATCATTTATCCAAATTTCATGCACCGAGTCATGCACAATTTAGTAAAAGCAAATGCTATAACTCGGACAAAAACAGAGCACAATTATTTTATTAACGATAACATTGTGCATATTATATATTTTAAGTATTTTCAAATTATTACAAGAAAACTTCATACTCACCAAGATCTAGATGAAACGATTCCAATGTAGACATAAAGAAACAAATTATTACAATCGTCATAACTACAGAACATTTTATCAACAAGTATTTGTTCGTAATTCGGTACTAGAATATAAAAACAGGCAAATGAAAAAACAGTGTTTGAATAAAATATTTCAAGAAAATATAATATTTCTAGTAACCTTTTGCTCCATTTCTTCTATGGTTTGTTGGTAGTCTATTTGTGGAACATTTTCTCTTCTTTTCATAGCCAATTCGTGTTCCAGAGCGAGAACTTTTTGGAGGAGAAGTGCTCGAATAGTGGCCTCCTCTTTGCTGGCAATGGTTATTGAAAAGGCTTGACGTTTCCAAACCTCAATTTCACGAGACAACTCTAATTGAGATAATATGAACATACAGAATCGAAGTATACAGAAATTTGTTAGTACCTGGGGAGTTGTAACCCTCCCCCACCTAGATTTATTACAAAGCAAATAATTGGTAAAATTTTGGCATCAATAGATAACATTCTGTTGTGAAATTTTGATGTAACATTTGTCTTAGTCCGCCCCCTTTAAGTCATGTGACGGCCTTCTAAAATAAATAAAGTTAGCGCAACAAAATACACTCTACAAAATGTCATAATAAAATTGACTAATATTTGGTGTCGAGGGTGCAACCTATTTCTTTTTCTAAAAGAAAGTCTATGTTTAGATTTAGATTTTATTTATACAAGATATGTAGCTATACACAAGGAAGCAATGCTGAAAATTTAGAACACAATATTGACTAGATAAAAGTTATGAATATACTAGGGTCTGAAATTGGCCCAATGTTGAAAATCTAATATATTTTGAAACTTAAATTACTAATAAATTTTAACAAGTGCATCAAAAGAACTTCATATTTGGAGAACTTATTGTAAAAGTATTAAGCTATTAGAAGACGATAAAATAAATAGTTTAATTCAAAGTAAGAAAAATGGCTACTGATAATGAGGACTAGACCTGTTCAATGCTTTAAAATATTTTTTTAGAATCCGATTGTTGTAACTTACATAAGTCAACAACCACTAAAAAATTATATGTAAGTGAATATGATATATCCAATTTCTTTAAATCGGTTAAAAAAAGAATAAATAATTTAGAAACAACAGAAAACTACTGAACTGATTAAAATTAGATGGTGAATTAAATAAAAAAATAATATTAGAAAGTCAATTTACTGCGAATAAAAAAATATATTTTACGAATTTTGGAGGTTATACCTCATGGTCATGTATGATAAACAATAACTACAACCATTTTCTATTAGATCTCCTATTGTCATTATATCTTTATACTTTTATTCAAATTTCAAACTCAAACTTTCAAATTCTAATTCTTCATCTTCGACGAGTAGCGGCACTCCGAGGAAATCTATCCCCATATGGGGACATCGAGTGACGTCATCACAGTATCTAAGAGCCCTTTTAACTGTGATCCGCTAATTATGTGCTATTTCGCAAATACTACTTTTTAGTAGTATCAGTACCCCGCGAGCACCATGGGAGGCAACACATATTAATCGCTAGAGGCAACCTCATCACGGCCCTTCGGGACACCTTGACCACTTATTAGGCGGGTCGGAGGCGGGTTGTCTAGTCCCTGTCCCGTCCACTAAGTAACTTACAGTGAGTCACCACCAGGGGGGGGGTCAAACCGGGTACCTCCCGATTCGTAGTCCAGTGCGCTACCCACTCGGCTGCTCAAATAGAAAGTTCATTGACATTTGTAATCATTAATACATGATCAGGAGGTATTACTTAGAAAATTCATAAAATACATTATTTCTATTTATAGCAAATTGGCTTTCCATTTTTTTTCAATTTACTGTAATAATTTTTTATAAAATTTACAAACAATATCGCAAAGGTCAATTCATTTCTTACATTTCAAGCTTCTAAAAAATAATCCAAAACACCCAAAATCAATCCATTTTCAAAAGTTATATTATATAGTCAGTCCTAAATTGCAAGAGGCCATAGATATTGCGAGAACACATCCAAACATTTCATAGAAGAGGAGGCTCAGTGGTGTCATAAATAAAACTGTTTGTTAATTTAATGAAAATGCCGAAATTCGATAACCAACCACCCCCAGGGCGCCATATATTTATCCCACGATAGCAGGTCCAAGTCCAAACAAAATGCTTTCTTCTTACCTACTATTTGATAACATTCTTCAGATCCCTCTGTGCCAATGTCACGATACAGGATTTTCAGCAAACCAAAGGCACATATTGTTATAAGAATAATTCCAATTGACATATGTGTAGAAAAGTTCACAAAATCAACACCCTATAGTTGAGAAACGTTGATTTTTAAAAAATGGCATCAAACGAGTAATATCTTATGACAACAAAACTGACTTTATTTTTAAGCTCTGCAGAAGACGCAATTATAACATTCGGTGGGTCCCCTACTGCCGTGGCGGTTCCTCCAATGTTGGCAAATAAAACTTCAGCTACCAGAAGACGTCTGGGATCCATTCTCAAAACTTCGCATAAACGAATGGTTACTGGTGAGAGTAGCAAAATAGTGGTTACGTTGTCCAGGAATGCAGAAATTACCGCCGAAACCAAACAGAGAATTATCATTAACGGCCAAACACGACCTTTGGCTAATTTATATGCCTAAATGGTCAGAAAGTAATTAAAATTATAGAAGAAAATAATTGCAAATATAGATGACCAATAGAAAGAATTGACTCTGGAAATTATAATCGTATCAAAAGTTCTAGGGTAAAAAATAAATCTACGAAATTGTCCGCTGAAAACCCAAGTCGATAAGTGAAATTTTTGGCTGTTTGCTCCATACTTTTGTGCTATAGATAAATGATATTTCATAATAAATATTAGAGCAAACAAAATCAATAAATGTCTGACAACTAATAGGTACATGTCATGGTTTAGTTTCAAGTAACAATAATATTATTTCTTTTGTAGTTGCTCGAGACTGAAATGTCCGACATACTAATAATACTTTTTTGAACAATAATAAAGGTTCACAAATAAGACAAAAATGAATATGCTGGACATTTTAAACATATTATACAATAATCTCTAGTAACTATTACATGATTTTGATTTTGTTAGCTTTATAATATAAAATATCATTCATACTGTCTAGTAAATACTAACACCCTCGTCTTTCTCTGGGAGAACTACAGTTTCAACGACTCAACCAAATGGCATGAAGTTTGGCATCACTATACCAGATTCTCCTGTAGAAAGTTTGATGTAAAATAGTTGCGGGTGACCCTTCTGATAAAAATTAGGTTGGGCCAAAATGTACTTTTTTGTAAAAAATAGATTGGTTAAATGGCTAATTGGTCATAAAAATAATGTATGTAGGCTTAGATTTCGTTTGTTATAAAAACAAATTTAACTAACTACATGCCTGAAGTGCAATCCAATCAAAGAACCCGGTTTCAGCAAATATTGAAACAATTAACATCATTCCAAATAAAAGAGTCAGCGTTTCAAAATCTAACCACGATATAATTTCTGTAAATTCAGGACGCTGCAAAGACAGAAATAACATCTTCTCTAAATCATATAATAATCCTACATAATCTAAGTGGAAGTAATAGGTAAAAAAATATTTTAACAAAATTACTTGTTGATTTGCTGACATAACAGCAATTGTTGCTAAAGATCCCAAAATAGCTGCTAGTGCCCGGTGCACTAACTGTAAAAAATGAAGGAATATTTCAAACGTAAATAAATGGCTGAACATTTATATGCAAATATTAAGTACATTTATAAGAACTTACCTCAAAAATGATAAGCACATATACTAAAACTAGAATGATGGCTGCATAGATGATCACATATTTATAATTGTCTGTTACAAAAGTAGCATCCAAACCAAGGGGTATTCCAATCTCCACATTTGTCGCCATCTGTATCGAAATATTACCGCTACCTTTTCTAAAATAACAAATGCATAAACTATCATGAGTTCTCATAGAAATAAAATCCCTAACAGAATCACAACCCAAGAAATTGTCTTGGACTACTCACATTTTAATATTTTCCAATGTCCTATCTGAGGGAAAGAAAATTACTTCACTTTATTACCTCAATTTTATGATGTATTAAAGCTGATCTTAATAATGACAAAAATACGGAAATTTAGAAGCCCTGATTTTCTAAGATCGATAAATTAATGATGCTTTGCAAAAATTAATTACAATATTTTCGAAATAAATATCTACATAAATTAACAAAATCTGAATTTTAAGATGAGTGGTTCCTATATAAAACTTAAATTACGCAGATGTTAGTCAGACATGCCATATTTCATACACATTGGTTGACTATCCCCACTGCTTTTCAGTAACATTTGCTCTAGTGAAGTAAGATTGAGGCCAACAGTTATTTGATTTCTTCTGAGTTTGTACAATCAATTGAGCAACAGTATGTGTTACTTTTGAAACTATCACCGAAACCAAAACTTCTCTATAATTTAACTGTCCATTTGTACAACTTACTTTATTGGAAATTCTTTGGTTAACACTATTTCAGAGAACGTATCCTCACTTACATAAACTAGCCAAGGTTCCTTAAAAACACAGAACATAATTTTAAGTAACTACTAATATGATCATCAAAAAATCTTTTATTGATAAAACACTAATAACTTAACCACTTGGTAAAATATTCAAATTAAACTGAGAGATTAGTACGACAGAAAGGCACAAGACCAGAATTTGATGCTAATTTTGGCTGCAATTTCAATACAATGTTTTTCGAAACATTTGGCCGACAATTCAAAGTATTAGATCAAACTCATTGTGCAATAACATTCAAATATTGATACAAAAAATGGCTGTTCATCTTACTTTGAAATTATTCAAATAAAACATACTACTGGAAAATAATTCAATAGAAAAATACTAGCTACCCACCGTTTTATTTTCAAAACTACCAGTGTGTCTAACGGTCACAGTCAAATTGTCATAATTTCCTACTGGTGTATAAAGAAAATGGCCACGTAATCGAAGAATTATTATAGAGGCCCAAGATGGAGGCTGTAACGTTAGATCTGGAGAATAATGTTTGTTTACACTATAATCATGATATTGTACTGTGTTTTCAGGAGAAACTGCAATAGTTACCTATAAAAAAGAACTTTTATGTATATTACAAGCTTTTATCAACCCTAGTTAACCTGACATGTGCCGTAGCGGCATACACTATCTGTTTATGTTGTTATTTATGTTACTGTGAGTTGTTTTAAACAGGTCTTTCATGATTTTGCCTCATTAATGATTACGCATATTTTATCATTAAATCAGTTCGAAATTCGTAATAAAAACTGCATGGGGCCGATAACTCATCAGGTCAAAAAAAATAAAGTTTGCACAAATGAAATAAAATTTGAGGCACACAAACACAAATCCATAAATATTTCCTAAATATAAAAAAATAAGCAAAGAATATATTTTTGGCCACGCTTCCTATTTAGACTGACATGTGCCGTTGCGGTATAGCTGATTTCATTTTGTTATTTTTACTGATGTCATCCATTTTGATCATGAAATCAGATAGAAATTAATAAATAATAACTGTTACAACATGAAGATAATCTATGTGAAAATAGTATCAAACTTGGTTGTGAGTTACTAGAATATTCTTGTCTATATTGCTAATCACGATACTCTGATTTATTGATCATAGGAGACACCTAAAAATAATCGATACAGCTAACACGATTTTACTGTGGCACCTCCAAACTGTGATTTGTTGATTGAGAGGTCTAAAAATAGTACAATGTAACCTCATCTAAAAGAGCTGAAAACAGGGGTGAGCCGTCAAGCTATAACAATATAAAAAAAACTAGCCTTTTGTATGTTGCAACCTCTTTTAAACTGCTCTCATAACTTTTTATCAGTTCCATTATTATTTGGCTACACATTGATTTATTTTTTTACAAAAAGTACATTTTCACACAATCTTATATTTTCCAAGGGCCGTCAAGTGACCTAAGGTTGCTCTGACCTTAAAATCTTTTACATAAAAAAATTCCATAAGAAAATCAGGTAAACAGGTTCCAAATTTCATGCAAATCGTTTTCGAAAAAACCTTGAGTGTACCGCAGCGTCACACTATAAAAAGGTGGAATCAAAAATGTTTATTAATCATTACATTTTTAAAAACTTTTCAGAGGCAATTGATCGGTAGATATACCTACTCAATAAGCTTGTTACTCAAAATGCAACGCCACTTTTTCACTAATTTTCATAACAAATTTCAGATAAAAAATAAACATCTACAATAGATATTTTGAATTAAAAGTTTGGTCTAGTGTTCTGTAGTGTTTTTGCATCTTTTATGATTTATGCAATTTTATGTACATTTTGTTTGTTTGTTTATGAATATCGAATTATATAATTAAACACATTTTCTACTTTATAATACCTATTGTGGATTTTTTTCAACTAATTTATTTATTAAAGTGTCCCATATTGCATTGATTTATCCAATAGAAATAGTAAACTAAAAAAGACAAAAAGAAAAAAGTAAAAGAAATTTTGGTAGAAAAGTCTTTCTGTGTCAGTGTATACAATTGAGGTGACATAATTGCAATGTGTAAGTAGGTAATGCATCAAAACGTTAAAACTTCTTATCAATAACATATCGATAACATAATGGTGTAAATTTTAATAAATCGTTAACAAAGGTGTTTCTATAGCCTTAAGAAATGCTTCGATTCTTTATAGAACTTGATAATATTGTTACCATTTTAGATATCAATATTGAACTATGCACTGAATATACGAGTAATGCTTATAAGTACGAGTCAAAATCAATATGACATACTTAGAAAACCTAAAAAATTTGCCTTACAGATTTACATACAAATTTTACACTTTAATAAGATCAACTGCATAGAATCATACAAAAAATAGAAGCGTGACCTAAAAGCAATACTGATATGACTAGAATTATTCAAAGCTTACCCGAGTATAAACAAGTAGAATATAACTATAGTTATACTTCGCACTCAAAAAAAAAATACTAATTTCATGTTTAGAATTAGGTTATGTATTATTGAAACTGCGTTGTATCATAATGTATACGTGGACATCAATATAAATAACAAAAAGAATAACATTTGAAAATAAACAACACAAGATACTTATAAAAAACAATTCCTCTAAATAAAATACTTTTGTAACTTAAAAATATAGAATATTGTAAACCAACTTTCAAGATTCAAATACAAGTATATTACTTTATATTTTCCACCTTAGACGCTTTTTATTCTACATTTTTGAGCGAATTACATCCTTTAATTGCTCTTGTAAATCATATTCATACAATAAAAAAAAGTTTAAAAAAATTAACCAAATCAATGAGTCCAGTATTCCGTTTTGCTTTTAGTAATTTCACTTTTTTATTGATAAATTTTAAGTGGAATTAACAAGTAATACACTTGGCATAGATAAACCATAATATTTGTAATCAGTAGCAACGTAAGTTGATACTATGTATGAATTGGGGTAGATTTGTGGGATACAAATTAGTCTTTCAAAGGTTATATCTAAAAACTTACAACTATCTAGATACAGTTTTCATAAAAAATGGAGGCTCTACTATTATGTTAAAATGAGGGTATCGCTTTACTTGAATTATGAAACATTTTTGAGAAATATAAGTCATTTAGTGGTATCCCTTTTCAGATTTTTGAAAACTCAATTTTAACTTTGATGCCGTAACATTTTTCATTGGAAAGGGCAGTTGTTTGATATCTATACAATAATGTCAAAAGTATGGTACGGTTTTAAACCGTTCATGGTTAAATATTGAAATTTCCAACACTCCTACTTTGAAAAATGAGTTTAGTCGTACAATGTTTGTGGGCAAACCAAAATTTCGATTTTGCTAAAATTACATATTTTGGTAGCTGATTAATCAGGGATGATTCTTTTATATATTTCATCAAACTTGCCCTTTTCCTTTAGGTATTCTTTTGGAAAAGGTCAAGAGACCCCCAGAAACGTGAATTTTAATCATGATGCCAAATTGTTCAAACCAGGATAAATCAAATCATGGAGAAGATATACTTGACCGAAATTAAATATTAAGCATGTATCTTATTTTATGTAAATTTGTCAAGATTAGATTTTTGGTTGGATTAATTTTGTTCTAGAAAACAACTACCCCACTCTGAAAATCAGGATTTCCACCTGAAATTGTTTTTTAAGATCTAATTGAGGGATTTTGACCATTTAAAACGTTTTATAATCTACAGAATTTCATCTATCCATATTTTGACAAATTAATGGGTTACACTTTTGCCTCTACTGCTATTTCTTTAAAACAAAACAGACCCACATTTTTATAATTCAGTTTTTGTTGAATGAAAAATCATACAGTCAGACACACATTGTGGATTACTCTATTGGGTAGCAGCCTGAATTAAGCAAGCAGCCGAATGGTTTTAATTAGGTATATGCTTAAACAAACGTCAATTTTGAGGACATGAAGTGCAAGAAAAATATGCATGTTTTGTTGTAATGAAAAAACGGAAACAAGAGAAAGTAACAAACAATATTTTTAAAGGAAATGTATGAATTGGAACTTAGCGGATGACCAAAGCACAAAAAAGAAAGGAGTGTTTTGTATATTTGATATGGTTAAAATTAACAAATAGATAGGTGGATCAATACTTACATAGAAGTGAAACTACTCTGATGTTAACTAATTATAAGTATACCAACTTCATTGTCTAAGCAATTTTTTAAGATTAAACTAGAAAACTATGATTTTACCTTAATTTGGTACCTAAATGAATACCTATTAGCTTTTTATGTATGTAGGTATTGATCCACCTATCTGTTAGTTAATTTTAACCATATCAAATATACAAAACACACACAAAATTTTGTTTCCTTTCTTTTGTGTGCTTTGGTCATCCATTAAGTACAATTCATAAATTTCTTTTAAAAACATTGTTTTTACAAAATATGGTTTTGTCATTATTTTTCATTTCTTCTTTCAACGGGGAATTCAGTAAAAAAAAAATCATTGTCATATTTAATGTACGTATAGTGAGGTTGAGAGTGCCATCAAGAGGATAAAAAACGGCAAATCCCCTGGTTATGATGCAATCCCGGCTGAACTGAT
>JAUYWI010062255.1:0-15690 GCA_034780595.1 Parotoplana pacifica | reverse complement strand
CCCCCCCCCCCCCCCCCCCCCCCCCCCCCCCCCCGCGCACGAGATGGAGAGAATGTTACCGACGCTGCACTGCTTCATCTTTCTATGTAATATGCATTAAATGCTGTCGTCTCTAAATTGCAAATAAATATAATGCATTTAGGCTCTATGTGGTTTTGTAAAAATTATTAAAAAATTAGGTATGGAAAGTTACCAAAAAGATATTGTCGTTCAAATTACAAACAACATATTTCCTTTTCGCCTAATACACTGTATTCACATTCAAATTCACAGAAAATTCAAGTTACCAAGATAATATCGTTTTTTTATTAGTCCATAGAACAAACTATTGAAATTATTGATATAACAATTCAATGCTTCATTTATTAATTTGAATGTGTTAAGCTGTGCAGTGTTACGCAGAGGTAGATTATGTGGGTTTATGTTTGTGGACCAACACACCGCGGTTCACCGCTGTTCGTATCATTGTATAGTTTCACTAGAATTAGAAAGTGGAAAGATGTTCTCTAGGTGGAGTTGAAATGGATCTTCCAACTGTTTAATTCCAGTAAAAATATAATAACGTCCACACCAGTGTCAGTCTGAAATATAAACCCAATGTGTTATTCGATAATGAGAGGAAAACTTATTATGAAGTTCTTCAAAATTGTTTGTATGCTATAGCAATATAATTTCTATGGTTGGATGTGTCATACATACCAAAATTGTCACAAATGATGGTTAGCATCCTAAATAACATCGTATACGCCATCTTATAGCAACATAAATGCCATCCCATAGCATGATCATATGGTATGCAATATCATATACTTACTCGTATAGCATCATACATAACATCATGTATAGTATCATTGAAAAGTTCTTAAACGTTATCAAGATTTATCACTGCAAATAAACTTATAAAAATGGCTGCTTCCTATAAGCATTCACTATCTCTATCTTGAATAATTATGGGGTCGTCCATTTAATAATAATTGTTAGTTTTATTGCATGCAACATCTTATAATAGCTGACGCCTATTTGGTACATAAATCAACAATATATTTTAATCTGATGCAGAATAAGAACTTCTAAATAAAATTATATTTTCGTTTTCCTGGTGTAAAGAATATCTACATACCTACTTTAAAATTTTGCATATTTTAGTGATGAACTAGATACAAACAAAGTAGTTTTTAAATAATTCCTATTGCATTGTCCAAATGCATGGTATGCTAGAGATAATTAAATTGATACCACGCCTCGCAGAACATTCCACTAAGCATGCTGAACAGAGCCAACTTCCAGTAAAATATGTTACAAATGGCATATCAGCCAGCAGCTATTTTTAAGATAAAAAAGTCCAAGATGCAGATAATGTCTAATGGGGAGAAGAAAATACACCAAATGAAAAATGTCATTTCTGATTTGGATAACATCTCAAAATTGAGTTTTTAAAATAAGTAGAGAAGTATGAACAAAGATAAAAGTTCAAATCTCCTGGAGTACTCGACGAGGCGGATAAGAAAAATTCCTAGTAAAACTTGAGGATTGGGGAAGGGTCCTAGTAAAACTTGAGGATTGAAAGAAGAAAACAACAGTTACCTATATTTATTTAAGCATGTCTACCAACACAATAAAAGTGCACTAAGAATTGTCATGTTATTTACATGTTAAAATATGTATTCAAGAGTTGATTTGGAAATAGTTTATCTAATTGACTTTTAAAATATCAACTAAATAATGTATTAGAAATTTACATCCTAGTGGGACGTATATTCAACTTTTCTCGTTCCAATTCAACTTCAATATCATCAACTCGATTGTAACAAGTCAAGCAAGTAAATCGTAAACCATAGATTATGTATTGCAAAACATGCTTGAAAGTTTGAGAATAATGAAGGTGCGTGAGAGAGAAATAAATAATTTAACCACTGACGTCTAAACAGTATTTATTAAAAAAAAAGAATATTTGGGAAACAAAATAAAAACATTTTGAAACATGCAACATTGAGTATATATACATCTTATTAACACAGAACCAATACGTTCACTTTTCCAGAAACTGTTCAGAACAGCATGTTTACATAATAGTAATGTCTGACATTATAAATAAAATTTCCTTTCTTAATCAAACCACCAGTGTCAACTAGTCTCAATGTTCAAAACCATTTTCTCTAGTGTTGTATGTAGAATGAAATCTTTACATCAGCAAACAAATAAAATTAAAAAATAATAAACTAAAATCTCGCGAGCCTTCAACAGTACTAGCAACATAAAAATGAATATAATCTAACCAAAAGATGTGTATAATGCTTCAACATAAAACAACACTTTTTAAGATCAAATTAACACTATGTAATCATGTGCATCTTGTTCTACACCCAAGCTGAAGCATGATAAGATAACCAGTCAAACTTGGTGCTTGAAAGTACCATCTAGTCTATCCGAAAATCAAACAAAAACCCAAAAAACAGCCCAGTCAGAAATGAAAAATGTAAAGTTGTTAAAATGCAAAACAATGACAAGAAATATGGTGCGGGACTTAGGACCCTCAAAGGTGAGTTTTAACCAGTTTTATGTGTACACAACCATCACTCTTCCCATAATCTAGTTATTATTTAAATTATAAAAGGTTAAATAGCACTAGTTGAATTAAAAGGCATATCAAAATCAACTTTTGAAATGGTAAAATCATTACATTTATGCTAACTATGTATATTTCAATAGATTTGAAACCACGCTTTCTAAAAACGACTATCCGACAACCTTCATCGAAAACACCCGGAAACCCAGACAAAAGAAACAAATCAAAAAATGAAAGGAAAACATTCTACTTCGAATTCCCCTACATCAACGACACAATCGAAAAGAAAATCAAACACATATTTCGACAAGAAAATTTTCAAGAACAAGAACCTAAAAAAAACCACCAACCAACTGCGACCTCACAAACTGCCCACTAAGTAACAACCTACGTTCCGTACGAAACTGCGTCTACGAAGAAGCCAAATGCACCAAATGCAACGAAACATACATCGGAAGTTCCATCAGACCTCTGCACATCAGAATCAAAGAACGCACTACCAACAAACAGAGCTCAATCTCTAAACGCATAAAATAAAAAGCCAAGAAGAATTTACATACAAAATTCTTGGCAAAGCAAACGACATCACAAAAGTCATCACATAAAAAAGAAACTACCAAAAATTAACAACAAGGAAGAAAGCCAAGAACTTCTACACTTAATCTTCTAATTCCACCACGTCTGTCAAAACCCAAAATTCTCAACACAACATTGCATCCTATATAAACCGCCAAATTTCTCACTTGAGTTAATCATACACTTGACAAGGCTGAAGATCAGCGAAATTTGTGTAATTGTTTCATTAACACACGGCATTGCGCTTTTCTGATTTTCACATTACGTGTTCAGCATCTAAATTCATCTCAATATGCTGTTGAGAAGAAACTTTCATATTTTAAATTTAGTTTGAATTTGAATTTGAATTTTACAATATTCTAGTAATAAGCATACTTAATTGAGTATTGATTTAATTAACAGGCAAATTAGTATATAATGTAAGAAATGAATTAGCTTTAATATTTTAAATCTTATTAATAAAAACTATAGAATTATCTACACTTCAATAATGACTACCAGTGCGTTTAGCAATCGCATAGCAGTGTGGTTTATAATGAGATTTTGTACTCGTACATTGAAGAGCAAGACAAACAACTTTAGCTAAATGAGTTGTGTTTGAAGCACCAATGATAAATCTAAACTTATAGAGTGACTTATGACATTTGGCGGTCCAATATATATTTGGAATATCAGCATCATTACTAATTCTAACATTAAAATTCTATAAACAAATATTTTGACGTTTATGGTAGACGTATGGTAGATGTCATCTATGAAAAGATTGCTAGGTTTATAATACTCGTACATACGTCATGTATTTTCCAGAAATTTGTAAATGTATACCCAAAGGAACAATCTATTTTTTAATAAATGCATGAAAAGAAAATGGCAGCAGAAGAAGAGGAAACGACTAGGAACAAACCAAATAATTAATTCAACACCCACACAGTCATTTAGTTCACACCTGTTTTATTAAAAGATGCACAACACTGAACCCATACGATGTTCTAACCTAGGCATAGGTGCGCATATACAAAAGACATTAAATATTACAAAAACCAAAAGAGAAAAAAGCTTTGATCTGTTTGTGTCGCATGCAACTGATTTTGTCTCAAGCAAAACATCAAATCGGAAATACAAAAAAAAGAAAAAAATATCTGATTGTCCGTTTATTTGATATTTAACTGTTTTTTTTTAAAGAATATTAAAATTAATAAAATCTAATACATATTTTGCACTCCTAGCGAACAACCATCGCCAAATTATAAAAATGGGCTGTTAAAACTATACTACTCTCCTTACAACATTAAATACTCAAGGAGTATACGCTATGAAATATCAGTGTCGGTTTATCCCAATGTTTCAACCAATTTTGGCTTTCTAGAAAACCAAATTCAGTTTAGTGGAGAACCAACGCAAGAAAATATCATTTGGATTTCCACTGACACGACTTTAAAACATAAAGGAGTTAAAGCTGAATTATAAAATAGGCAAAGCTTTCATTAGTGTTAGTGCGTTCAGCTTCAGAACTACTTATAGCCTTTTCGTTAAGTCCATAGGTACATTAATTTAAACGCTGGGTTTCAACCAATTATATGTATAATAGAAAATCAAATATTTATGCATATCATTAGTTAAAACTCTGCTTTAAAGTTAAATTAAGGACTTAACGAAAGTCTAGTATCGAACTAAGTTCTTAATCTGACCACAAACTATATTCACAGGGGTGCTGCATGGAAGACTTCTGGTCTCCCTTGCTATGAGCATAGAAGGGAAACTAGAAGTACAACCCTGCCAGAAATTAACCAATACACCTGGTTTCCAAACGAGTTCCACATTTTTTTCTGGATCAATACATTTAATGAAAATTTATCCATTGTTTAGGCAGATATCCAAGCACAATATTAGAAAATTTCATTAAAAAATATTGATCCAGAAAAAAAATATGGAATTCGTTTGGAAACCAAATATGTAGTTACCTAAAAATATGATATAAGATGCTTTAGAAACAGGTGAACGGTTAATTTCTGGCAGGGTTGTATAACAGCAATGAAATAAAGCATTGATCTAAACAAAAAAAATGATGCAAGAAATAAGAGAGTCTATTATAATAATTGATCAATCTAATATTAGGAAAATAGTCAAAATACTATACATAAATGAGTTAATTCAAAGCTAAGATGTTGATGAACCACTTATATTAGTAAATGGCTTAATACGTGCTATTAGACCTATGCAGATTAGGTAAGTAGATGGGCTATAAACGGAATTAGAAAGCTAAGCAATATCATATTTCATAGTTTTGCTTTGATGTTATTAATGCAAAGCTAAATCTTACCAGTCAATAAAATATGTACTCGTGTGTATGTAATAATATAAAATTTAGAGTTCACCAATTCAAGTCGAATACTTTGCCAATTTTATCATTCCTTTACTACCTAGCTACTTGTCGATGATAATGTTCTAAGTACTTTTAAAACTGGTTCAGAGAAAAGAGAACAGATAATGTTTCAAAATTACATTACCATTCGGAAGGAATGGTAAATATTGTTCTTATTCCTAGATAGGTACTTTACAATGCATAGGTACATCTATTTATAAAACAAATATCTACAAAGTTTAATAGTTATGTATCTAAAACAAAATTTGAAATATTTATTGAAGTTTTTCTATTAAAAAATAAAGATAAAGACCTCTTTCACTTTTTTCCATTCAATCTATTGTCTAGTAAGAAATAAAAACGGAATGTGAAATTATTTTGGCAATAAATCTCTTATCAGAAGATATAAAATGACAAAAATGACAAATATCCTTATCAAATACTTTCTCTGGGTCATTATACAGATTTCTCTAATAGCAACAGAGACTTTTTCAAAAATGTAACCAATGGTATTTCGGTTATAAAGAGTATTACAAAATATAAAAACAATAAAACAAAGAAATCATATGATGGATACCATCAAAGTTCTAAATTCTACTCGTACCTATATTTTATTAATCTAAATATAATTAAATCAGGAAAGTTTTCTATTAAAAACTGGGATTCAATCTAAATGACACAATAAATAAAGATTTATTGATCGTGAATTGATTGTAAGCGATTTCCAGTTAATTATTCATCAATTATGAAATGATTAATTTGCACTTCTCCAACTGAGTAGTACCCAAAACCCAAATTGTGTCGTGTCGTTTGGGTTCACAATGAAGCGCATAAAAGAATCGTAAAAAATAATTTAAAAAAACCTATTGCACTTCAATTAGACATTTAGTTTAGTATGACGATATATTATGTACAATGCAAAAATCAGATTTATACTTCAATGTATGGTCTTCGACAAAGGAAGAATCTGCAATTTATGAGTGTAAATGAAATGAAATGATGAAAGTTCAATTTTAAAATAAAATCTGAAAAATAATGAAGTTGGACCACTTTTGATAGAACAATCTCTTCCCTAAATTCAAAACTCTCAAAATCAACTAGTATTTGACAAAACATAATGTGAATCATAGCTGCTTTTACAACATTATTATTTTTGGCTTATAACTTAAAGTTACTATTCATCAAATGAAAAGAAGTTCGATTTTGTCACACCTAAAGTTTCTATGATGTGAATGTATTATGTGAAGTTTATACACTACACAGTAGATAAAAATAAAACATTTTACCAAATTAATCAATTAAACTTAAACCTACTACAACAATAATTCATTTAAAGTCTAGACAATCAAAATAGCTAGACTTCCCCATTTTAGACAGTAATATTAACGAAAACCCATAAAATTAAATGATAAAAAGTATACAGATATTATGTTCATATTAATTTTCCGTCAGTAACCCGCTCCGCTAACCTCCTAAAACAAAATTGTCTCCAAAACCAAAAAACGTTTATTTTCATTCCTGATTATCCATCATCATAGAAACTAAAATCTCATACTTGTGTAGTTTTATTGAATTTGGAAACCAATCCACCCTCCCACAGATCAGTTTATACCTACCAAGCCTGGCGGTTCCCAAACTGACTAAACACAATATAATACAACCAGACCCCACAACACTACACTTGAACGGTGCAAAGTACCTCTAGTCAAATTAATAGCCTCTTTGCTGAACACATCAATCCTCGGCTGCTAAATCGATCGGCTCAAACCAATTATCTCGATACATTAGCAGCAGTGCAACGATCAGAGCTGACTGATCCAATGAACTCCAGTTCTGTGAGATCTGCCTCCGATTTCAGGCTCATTTATCTTCCATGTGCTGGCACACACACCACTTGAACATCTGTTATCACTGCTAGCACAGAGGAAATTCAATTAAATAATGTACCTACCTACATTTTGCCTGGCATGTACAAACTTTAAAATAACTAATTTTCTGTGCAACGTTATGCAATTAGAGAACTACATGTTAAAGACATTAAATATAATATGATCAATTCAAAATCTAAAACTATTTATATAAGAATGCAATGTATACCTATAAGAGTTGATTTTTAGCTTCACATATACATAATCTTTTGACAAGAATTAATAAAATTTCTCATTATAGGTATTGTCGCTTCAAGGTTAATTTACATTGGTAATTACATTGGTATCTCTGATAGGTACGATAATTCTGTGATCGTAAAAAGCAAGCAAGGTTAGCGGCACAGAGCAAACGAGTGCAATAATAAAATAAATAGACGTCAAAAGTAGCACGATCGAGTCAACTTTATCGTACCAAACATAAAAATACTAAAATATAACTTTGACAATGACAATAAACTTTCAAACAAATCCCTAAGATGTTATGAACCCTGTGTTCATCACTTTCCTCCTGGGGTCCTCTGAATTACAGGAAGACTATGAAAATTTGAAGCAATTCGACCACATGAATCACAAACTGATGTAGATCGCACTAATATATCAGAGTGGTTATCAATGTAATCTTACAAAAACCAAACTTCTAAGACAACTTTAATAAAATATAATTAATGTTTGTAGTAGGTAAATAGGAATACAATAAGTTTCCCTTTTGTGATAGGAAGTTATTTATCATCCAAACACACAAATTTTGATAGGTATGTGAAGGCACAAAGATCAAACTATAGCGCCAATATTTTATTCATGTGATATTCATTATGTTTCAAGTTAGCTAAGTACAGTATATAATATTTCTTAGAAGCATACATACCTACCTACTACTATATAGAAATTAAAACAGAGCATCTATTGAAGATTTCAATGTGTTTAGATCTATGAATTCGAACTATGTGAAAACAATTTATTTAAACCGCCTAGCTCTCCTGGCCGAAGAACCGATTGAAAGGCATTTCTGCTTCCAACTGCCAGGAATGATGAACTGTTGTGAGATTTAGGGTTACTTATAATTAATTATACAGTAAGGAAACACCCCGTGGTCCAAGAATATTTAGTTTATACAATATTATCTTCTTACGAATTGCATGTAGGTATTGAAATAAAATTTTCCTTTCTGCCAAATGGCTCGCTTTTACCGAGAAAACACAGCCAGCTATTCTATTCCATCATAAACCCGACAAGAAAATTAACCAAATCGATGTATGTAGAAATAATTAGTTTATTATGATTTATTTATCATAATATTTTCAAGTCTCCAATATCTACATAATTTCAAACATGCGATATTATGTATGAACAGGTTGTCGAAGTTTGGTAAAATAAAATAATTTTTGCTTCAAAAATTCGTTACTACTGCAATGGAAAAATATAAATTATCTGATAAATTGTTGTCATTCAAGACTACACATTTACTAATCATCATATGGTCACAAAAATATGCCAGCAACAGCTCCAAAAACTCCGAGACAGAAAGCAGAAGGTCTATCTTACCAATATGACTAAATATGTAATAGGTAAAATGAGAAGCTTAAACTCCACTGGGACACCAATTTGCATAATATTATTGCTCCATATGAACAAAAAGAAGAGAACTTCTAACCACGAGTCTGAAAGTAGAAACAAAGAAAATAATGAAGACACTAATCTGGACATACTTGTATATGGTTCTGAGATGTGGACACTACATGAAAGCAATAAAAAGAAAATCTAAGCATTTGAAATGTAGATGTGGAGAAGAATGCAAACAATCTCTTAGCAAGACAAGAATACAAATGAAGAAGTTTTAAAAGATATCAATAAAAGAAGGAACCAACTAAATACAATTTTCCAAGCGCGTAAGAAAAATTGGATAGGTTACATATTGAGAAGAGATAACCTACTGAAAACAGTCATTGAAGGCAGACGTCTAGGAAAAAGAAGCCAGGGTAACCAAGGAAAAACATGCTAACAGATATTGTAAGTGTGCCATAATTTGCATGTAATAGGCAACAGTGGAGAAAGTGGGATCCATAGCATGGACCTGCCACACAAGGCAGGGAACAATATAGATAGATAGATGAACAGAAGACACAACAGAACAAGAACCACCAGCAGCTAAATTGAAAATCAAATCGATCTTAACCATGAAAGTTTCTCATACAAGAGTCGGGACAGAAGGATCATGATGATGAGGCCATAGGTAGGTACCTAAGATGAATCAGTGATAGCTCTGTTAATTTCGTGGACAATTAATGTCAAAATAAATCCTAATTTATGTTCATTACTTCACTTACAAATTAGGTTAATTTCCTCACTTCACATATACGAGGATACCAATATAAATTAATTTCCTCACTTCACTCACAATTAGACATAGGTAATTTCCTCACTTTAAGTAACTACATAATTAAACTTATTTATCACATATCACTGACTAAGTAGACTCATTTTGCCATTCGTCTATAAATTTTCCTCACTTCTCTCACCAGACAGATTTATGCTTCACACTTTACTCACCAAATAGACTGAATTCAGTCATTCGATTGCATTAATTTTCATATTCTGTTTTTTTTCTTGTAATTTAACCATATTTTTAGTTCTCTCAACGATTACGTACATCTATTTAATAGCGTCTGTAAAAGAGTAACATCTGCCACCAAAATTGAGCCTTCATATAGTTAGAGTTCAACAAATATATAATCAGGATCCGATCAAACTAGAAGAAATTCATTATAAAATAAATGATAAATATGTGCCAGCACTTTCTTCTTTAATTTAACAATCAATAGATATTGAATCAAGTTGGACATTGTTACGAGCAGAACCAAAACAGTTTTATATAAATGTATACAAAACACCTTGTCAACACTATCTTCCAAACGTGATAAATACATATAAATCAGATTTTTGTACCTAAATTAAACAGAAATATACTTAGCATGCTAACCAAGAATAGTGGTGGTAGATTTATTATTATGTAGATATAAAACCTGTTTGTGTACTTATCAAACAGCTGCTAACTGGGAAAAGAACGCACAGATAAAAGCTTTCTTAATAGTTCGTCTCCGTATACGAGTAAAAATGTGTATTGGGTGGGGTATTGACCTACTAAAGCACCTCAACAACTGGATAATGAGTAGATTGAACTAGAAATGTGGCAAAAACAAGAGCATGTTATTACAATTTCAACGACTTTCTAATTAGAGATAAGTGGGCTAATAAAGTGTACATAGTATTGCCAGTTCACATTGACTCATTAATTTTCATTCAGTAAGTATGCATGGTACCTACCTAAGTAATTAATTCAGAAAATGGTTTGGATTTTCCTTACGTAACGTCGAAAACATAACATCACTTTTCCACAACCAAAGGTTCTTCGATGTGGCTATGTAGCTGATATCATGAAGATTTAAACAATGCTAATCAATGGCATCTAATAATTTAATAGAAGTGGGTTATTTTCGAATCTGTTTATGGAAATATTTCAACTTTAAAATTTAAAATGTGGGTCCAAATTAGCTAAAAGTATCTGTTTAAAACATAATTTAATTTCGGAGTGCTATTTATTTCAATTTTGAAAACCCCAACAATAGCAAAATGTAGTTTTCACTTTATTTAAAAAAATGAATATTTTGTCTTCCGACTTTAGTCATCTCCTAGTTAATACCCGTCCCCCAATAAAACTTCAAAAGAGTATCATCGATTATATTTGAAAAATTAATTCTATTTTTTGTTATATGGTGTACGTATATCAATATTCTTTTGAATGCGACTCTACAAATTTTGTCTCAACTACAATACAAGACCTGAATATGTATATCAATTTTTAGTGCTAAGACATGAAATGGTTTCTAAATAGCTATAACAAATACACAATTAAATCTTCACAAAACAATACATGCATAGCTAATTACTTCTAAAAAAACATATCATGTTAACAAAGTTTCTCTGATCGAGAAAATCTCAAATAAATTATAGATCGGTTTTATACGTTACATGTTGCTAATAAATCCCATCAATTCGATAGATATCAACTAGCAATTGCAGCTGAGAAACAGGGAAGGTTGAGTCCCTACCAAACTACAGATTAATCAGGGAAAGTTGAGTCCCTACCAAGCTACAGATTAATCAGGGAAAGTTGAGTTCCTACCAAACTACAGATAAATCAGGGAAAGTTGAGTTCCTACCAAACTACAGATAAATCAGGGAAAGTTGAGTCCTACCAAGCTACAGATTAATCAGGGAAAGTTGAGTCCCTACCAAGGTACAGATTAATCAGGGAAAGTTGAGTTCCTACCAAACTACAGATAAATCAGGGAAAGTTGAGTCCTACCAAAATACAGATTAATCAGGGAAAGTTGAGTCCCTACCAAAATACAGATTAATCAGGGAAAGTTGAGCCCCTAACAAACTATTTTATGTATCGATAAAAGCAAAAAACGAACGCCAACTGAACCTTCCAACGTCTGCTGTCTCCAACATTGCAAAACTGTTGCATAGCCTCTGCTACATAGCATCTCTTAATTAACACACTTCCCCAAGTCAATTGCATCCAGTTAATTAATTATAGCGGTACAAAGAAATGGAGCATTATGCACAAATTATTTCCCCATTGAAAGTTAGAGCAATCTTTCTAGCTACAAAAATATATATGCATAAATTGTTTGTGTTTGAGACAAAAACATTTTTATTGATTTCATAAAAATTAAACAACACTTTGCAATCAAAAATAACTACATATATTCAAAAGCTAGAATGGCACCTATATGACATTTAAATACCAATTAACAATTTCTTCGTTTAAAAATTGAACATTTTGAGCAACATTACATACTAATACAACTCCAGGTAATTTTTTCTTTCCGTTTATTAATAATAGAAAAAGCAAATTTCTTTCCATTTGATTCATACTGTTATGTAAATATCGAATGTAATATAAAAGAATCTTGGATTCCCATTTTAAATATCGAAATATACGCCTTAGGTCACTAGAATTCCGTGGAGAATTAAAAACTTAAATTAATTTTGATTCACCAGCAGCATAAGCCACTAGGAGACCGGTTTGACATCTTTGGACCTCATCAGTCGTTGGTAGGCTCGAACCCGGACTCTTAGCGCTTCCATTTATCATCAGTGGGAAGACCAATTCATATAAAAACTCAATGTTTAAAAGACAAATTGTGTTTTTTTATTGTGCCGAGAGAAATATCAATGGTGCGCACCCAATGACACCATAGAGAGAATGGATATTACTCTTCCAAAACGGCTATGTCTATCTCAATGAATTTCTATTTCTATAACAGAGAAAATCCGGACCAACGACGTCTACCTACCTGTTCTCGTTCCAAAGGTGAGCATCTCCTGACCACCCGGCACACCACCCGAGTTGCGCCCCGAATGCACCAATCGGGTGGCGATGAGTGGGTGGGCCTGGGCGGGTGAGGCCCACTCCTCCTTGGAGGTGGGGGCCACATCGTAGAGAAGCAGGTCTCGGTCGGAGAGGGCCGCGAAGACGGGGCGCCAGGTGGGGTTGCCAGAGCCAGCCTGGTGCACCTGTTCGGCAAGCCAGCCCAAATGCTTCAATTCCTGAAAGAAAGAACGGATTAGTTGATCAGTGTCATTTGGATACCTGTAAAAGAGCTATCCAACCACAAAGGACGTAGATGAAGATAGTCGTTGCTTTCGAACGATAAAATAAACCTCTACCCATGGAATTTCTTCAAATGAACCCGAAACTCGGACCCTTTTAATCAACCCATTGAGCCCCAAATGTTTGATGTTTTTTTAACAAAACCCATTTCCCGAGAAGTAGAACCACGCCCAAAATTTTCATGTTTACAACTTCAACATAAAGAAATGGCCTAAATTATATGCAATTAAATGAACGAATATAATACGATTTTTTAAGAGAAGGGAATTTAACATTAGAAAATGTAATAAACGTGCTTATGTCACGCCCGTGGCACTTAAGCTTTCCCATTTCAACATTCCCCTTTAGACCAACTTGAAAAAACACAAAAACCTTTGGGGCTCGATGGGTTGATTAAAAGGGTCTGGGGGCTCCCGGTCTAAAACACCGTGTTCTTTCTGCTTCCACCAGCTCTTGCCTAACGTTTTTTCCTCCCTTCTTCGTGTCACTCACTATCTAATAATAATTGTTTGAGACTGCGTAGTTCTATCTACCAAATGTCATCGTGAAACAATGACAAAACTCGATTTAAACTGGAATACTTTCCCATAGTCAAAATTATATACTTATAGGACGACAGTCTAGTTTTAATGTTCTTATCAATCAAGGCAGACCGTAGAATAAATTATGATAGCTCCCACCTCTCGGATAGTAGGTACTCTGTTATTGACTGCAACTATTTTCAATCATTATCTCGTTTTAATTAAATTCTATCCATCAACCTCAATTCAGATAGGTATCAGCAACCGCAATCATATGATGTAACTAACCAGTTTAATAGCCAGGTGGTGAAAAAATACCTACTGAACAATCAAACAGAAAACCGTCAGAAAAGTATAAATTTCTATTTTTAAGAAATCAGATCAAAATCTATTCATTAAATAAAGGGTAACGACGATGTTACAAAATGCAATAACAAATCTCCTGTTATTGTCAGCAGTAGGTATTGTTGGATAGAGTAAGATTCATTATAATCTGAACATTGTCGCAACCTGGATCCTGGATTGTTCCTTTCTATACTAGGCCGATATACCTACCTAGAGCTAATCTAATTTAAAAAAACTTTCCCTTCATTGCTACTTTACAACCTACTACCATACCTACCAGATTCTAGAATATTTATTCCACTATCTATGGATACTAAAATAAATATATTCGCAGAGACATCATGACTCCAAATCCAACTATTAGGGTATATTGTCACCATTTTACAACTAGGTATCTGCTGATTTCTTGGCCTTATGCTTCAATTCATTGTCTGTTTAGTAAAAATAGGGGGGAGATTAGTTAAATTCTTTATCAAAGAAAAGAAGAAGATTCAGTTAACTTCTGATTGTCTTGGAATTGATTTAATATTCGTGGCACTATTATATGCTTAGGTTAATAATAAATTAATGTATGGACTATAAAAGCTATAGAGATGATATCTATACAGTGTAGGTACTTGTTGATTTGATTAGCAGCGAGAGACAATATAATATAACCAAAAGATTAGAAATGCATTAAAATAATTAGATTTAGTGTTATCGTAAATAAGACTAAGATATAGCTATCTACTTATGTTAGGTTTTAAAATACTCTTTGTCTACCAAATTATATGAAAATCATCAGATAAAGCAATGTAAAGTTTAAATTTACTAGACTTCACAGAATATTGGACCCTTTACATGTATTCACTCAATATTATGAACTGTAAAAATATGTTTACCAAACATGGATGCTGTGAATGAAATATGAATTGTGCTAAAATGGGCACTTCATACGCCTATACTTACAAGTACAAATACATAATAAAAGTACATCAAAAACTCATAATTTAGAGGATACAAACTCAACAGATAAGCTATGCATGTTTTTTTTAGGTCTGGGTTTCTTTTACCTAATCTATATAACTTTTAGTCACTGATTCAAAACTATAACTCATTTTTCTTCTTTAGCTCTAGGTTTAAAAATAATTGACATTCTATTTTTCTTTTTAGGTCATGTTACTGTTTTGAGTCTTTTGAAAGTTACTGGGAGTTATTTTAGCAGGTCATTTAGGCCATAACGTGGCTTCAATCAGGCTAATATTTCATAGCTATATTCTAAAGTCAATTTTACACTTCTAGTACCATTATATAGGCTTGCTAAATATTTACAGAGCATTGGAAAAAGCCAAAGTGACCCTGAGTGGTTCGTTCTGAGAACTACATTAAAACTATTTATGTCCTTAAAGCCAAAACAACTCAATATCTAATTTTTAGATTCTAAAGACAATTAGGGTAAACCGGGGCTGGTTAGACACTTTTCTTGAGAGCGCATTGTGTAACTTAGTACATATAATTAAATAGGTGCGTACATAGTACCCTATTTCATTGTGCAGTTATTTTGAGGTATACTATAACTATTGAACATATTACATATAATATTACTATTGGTCTATTCTGTTGAAATTGCGAGGTTACCATGGGGCTAATTGGACATTCAGAAAAATGTAAATATAAAACGCATATGCCAATAAGCACAAGTTTTTATTTATTCGCTGCAATGTAAACAAAAA
>JAUYWI010062244.1:0-15691 GCA_034780595.1 Parotoplana pacifica | reverse complement strand
GTTACTTCTTTCAAAAGTTGTCCTAATGTGACAATCTTAATAAAACACTTACTTAACATGCAGTTAGATAGGGGGACGGCGTTATTAATTGGCGGGGCTGTATAAACAAAACTTCTAGTAACAGTAAGTAAAGTTAGATATAAATAAAACATAAATTAATAGAAAAACACATAATTTTAATAATTATATTAAAATATATTAAAGTACTTTTAGACTTAAGGTAGAACCATTGTTGAGTACCATAGTATTTAATTTAGAAAAATGTCTTATAAGGACAGATTTTCAAACTACGCTATAGCAGAATCCATAATTGACAAATACTCATAAAAGTTGTTGCAATTCTTACAGTCCAATAGATGGTTGGAAATAGGACCTTGTTGTTTATGCTCACCAATTCTGGTGCAGAGGTGGCGTTTTGACCTACCAATGTAGGTCAGTTGAGGATCAACCCAATATTTAAATTTGTAGACCACTTTGGATTTGAGCATTTTGGGCACTGCATCTTTCACAGAAAAATATGATGCAATCTTAACTGTTCGAAAAGCCACAAAGAGTTCCAAATTGATATCACGAGCTATGTCTATAAGATTTTAGGACCTTAGTAAGGAAAAAAAGTCCTATTGACCATATTAGCTAAAGAGCTATTTTTGGAAAATTCAAGTTTATTGAATACATTTCCCAAGAATTTGTTTGGCAAAACAGTCTTGATGTGAAACAAATATATGCCTATATGTATATTCATATGATATCAGAATGATAGGAAAGAGGAATAAGAAAATGTCAATATTAAGACATAATAGAATGAACACTTGAAATACAAGTAAATGATAGTTTATTACAAAGTTTAATAAGAAGCATAGTAAGAAACAGTGGAGCCTAGTTATTTGTTGGTATTAATTTCATTCTCAAGAACTTCTACAGGTGTTTCCAATAAATTTTATATAACATACTCACTCGAACCTTGCATGCATATCAAGCTATTTCTTCTGTAATTTTTCATTCAACGTTTCAATAAACATCAAAACGTAAAAATTATTATATTAATTTTTGCGTCTTGATGCTTGAATGAAAACTTATTGTTTACTTCTGACTTTACATTCTCCATGAAATAATGTAGTATAGGAACACTTCGTTTTTATCATTGAAAAGTTTTTGACAATTTTTAAGTAAGGAACCATGAGATCAGAGAGCAGCTATTGGGAAGAAACCAATTTAAGGGCCCTTATAATTTGTGCATTTATGACATTTTCTTCGTCAGCAGGCGTCAAAATGCTTGGATTTGATTGCTCTGGACTGCTTGTAAACTGTTGAATAGTAGTCACCTTTTTTAGGAAGTATTTCAGCAAAATCCCTACCAAGTGACAGCTCAGCATACCAGAGGTGCTTATGTCTCTGCGAGTAAATAGTTGTGCTTATCAAAGTAGTTTATATCATATTATGGTAAACTGGTAAAGTAGTGAATCTAGAAAAATACAAATTTGCATAAATTGCGAAAATATCTACTTTTTTATTCAAGCAGAAATTTAAAATTCATAGGTTTTCCATAGTATTCAAAGAATGTTTCTGATATCCATAGATTTTCCATATGTGGAATTTATAAAATCCAATTTCCATAGTTTTCCCCTAGGGCGTGAAAACCCTGTTATATTATTTATATATACGTATGATTAGTCTTCTTGCAACCCTAAAACAAATTTGTAACGAAAAGAAAGTTATTCTTGATAATTTAGGGTCAGTTCAACGGAATTCCGTATTTTACAGCTTGAAGTTTCTCAGTTATTAGCAACCAAATATTACTTTATATATATATTAACAATTTTGTTCCACGAAATAAATTTTAAGCAACAAAGGGTATACCACAAGAGAAATCACAATGCACATTGGATGTCTGCCAGTGCTGTATTGTAAAAATTATTTAATGTTTCAAAGCACACGAAAATTTTGGCAGTAAAACAAGATTTGGAAGACCCAATGTTACTATGCCCAGAACAGATAGTTGAATTGTCAAGTATTCAAAGCCTAATCCATTTGCTTCTGCTTGATGAAATAGCAAGTAATCTGCTTCCTGGGGGTGAAATACTTAGTTGACTAGATGTATCATCCTCAGGAAACACATTACGTGCAAAGTAGTTCTACAAAGTAATTGCTAATAGATGGTAATTATCCCTATATTTCGTTTCGTCTGAATAAGAAGGAAAAAATAATTAGCCCAAAAGACACCTGTTTCTCAAATATTTTCCATGAAGCAAGTAAAACGAAACCCTCATTTTTACCTGTGGTATAGACCAAGCCCACCTTTTTCTAAATAAGTGAAGTAGTTTTTGAGTTATGAGCTTCCAAAGGCTAGTTTGTGTTCCACAAATCCACCCCAATTCACACATAGCAGCAACCGATAATTTGGATACTTTAGATCATAGATATAAATTACATATCAAAAAGCTTATCACTATTAGATTCCTGCTTAGGCATATTTCCTATATCAAATACACAATAATTTATTCACCTGCTTTTCTTCTTCAACAGTTAATTTGGCATCCCTCTTCCAATAAAGTTTGGGCTCTTCTTTGGTATTGTCAAAGTCAGTCAAATTGGGCACTGTCTTTGTTCGCCAGTTGGAGAGTTGTTCACTGACAATATGATCATCTTTTAGCTGAAGCTCTTTATAAAACAAAATTTACAAAAACGAGAATTTGGTTAGCAGACAGCAAGTAATTATAAATAAGTAAGTGTAGTTTGAAAAGGAAAAACAAAATCCTGTAAAATAAAATTTCTCAATATACGAATTTCTATTGAAAAATCTATATTTGAATGTAATTTACATTTCCTGCAATCAGTGCAAAAATATTTCTGTGGAGTTAAAACTGATAAAAGTTTTAAAACTTACGAAGACATTTTGAACATATCCAAAAGGCAAAAATCTTCGTGCAGTTCTCTGATAAATTCAAAACCTATATTGAAAAAAAACACCTATCAAGGCTATGTCACTCACATATTATAAAACATTTCACAAAGCTTACTGTTAACATCTGTTGATGCAACTGTTTCACTGTTGTTTTATTTTCTTTCGTTAGAATCAATGATCGTGTCGTGTTATCCATTAAATGAACAGTGACTTCAGGTTTCTAAAAAGAGAAAAATGACAAAAACAAATCCAAACAGATACACAATCGTCAAATTATCATGAAATTAATTTGCGAAAGATTCTATCAAAAATTTCTCAACCAAGCATTTCATTTTAATAAATAATTTTATTGAACTTACTTTCCTATCCAAACTAGCTCGAATTAATGTTGAACATTCTTTAAAGTTTTCTTTTTCATTATTTTCACAATACTGCAAAGCTGTTTTGCCAAATGTATCAGTAGCCATCTAAAAAAGGAAACAATCAGAATGCCATCTTCTCAGTCACAATAAAAAAGGTGTGGGTTGAGCGAAGCTAGTAGATAAATATTCCCATATTCGAATATAAAGTAAGATGAACATTACTTTTCTTTTTAAAATTTTCGAATGACTTAAAGAAATATACACACAACTATAGAGACGGTTGATACTATGCTAGGAAAATTAGTAGTCACTATAATCACTCATAAGTTTATATATTCACCCCGCTGTTATTTTTTTAAGTGAATTTTCGCACCAAATGCCGATAACATGAGGTTTTCCATGTCTAAATAAATGTGTATCGTTAATTATAGCTATTGCTTTTATGTCAGTTTATGTTTAAAAAATAAAATGTTTGGGTGCATTTGCACCCCCATTTTAGCCAACGACGTCATATATTTTTTATGGTCTGACTAAATCCTAATTTCTAAAATATATTGAAATTTTTTATTCCATTTTATTTATGAGTTATATGAAATCCTGTACTACAGCAAAGTAATTTCCCTAGTCAAAAATAGCGGGATATACATATATGTTACAGGCATTTAGTGAAAATAGGCATTACACGTAATGTCTGAAAATCAGTCAATTTGTGAAATAGCACTAGGTTTAGTTTTTGTTTGTAGTAGATCTAGATGTCTACTAAAATAATAAAAACTAAACCTGACACTTCTGTTACCTAATTTTAAAAAGAAACATCTCCAAAGAAATATCTCAGTTAAGCCAAACTCATTGAAATTTTACTAAATGACTGATTTTCAGGCATTACGCGTAGCATACACAGCTTAATACACTGGGTTTGCAATCAATATTTGTTTGTACAGCTATTGTTTTTTTGTTGATAATCGATAATCAAAATATATTTAAAAAATCTATAGATTTGTGTTACTAGGTCCCAAATTTGAAGTCAATCGGACAAACTTTAATTTTTGAACTTGATGACATCATCGGCCCTTAGCTCGACCCGATTGTTGATTTTTTCCCAAAAAATAGTTTACCTAAAACATTACAAGGTACCTATGTAATATTTTCAATCCACACTCCATAGTATTGATAGAAAGTTTATATTGAACTTTGACATTTTGTCTCTGTGTACATCTTGAGCGGAGTAGAAGGGTTAAATGATAGTAAATTTGACTTATTTAGCTCATATAATGAATTGGAACTTATTTTTGTTCTTAAATATTAAAACTAGATAAAAATATGGTTTCATATATGGGGTTTGTTTAAAAGGTTATTGGACTGCATTTGCACTCCATTTTAGTCAACTTGTAAAAACTGTTTTAGGTGACGCAGGGTTAAATCTGATCCTGACCGCTTTTAATCAAAATATTATCTGGAAGCACTCAGATTCAAGCCAAAAGTAAGGACTTACAATATCAATATCCAAATAAGTAAGCAAAAGTCGGACCATTGGATATCTTCCTTTAATAGCAGCTAAATGTAAACTTGAACGTTGATGAGGTGAACCAGTAGTAAGGTTAACTGGAGTCTCGGCCAGTAATGTTGTCACTGAAGAGGTATCAGCATACCAAATGGCATAATGGATTGGCGCCCAACCCACTCTGTCGCGCTGATATGCTGAGTGGCCTTGAGAAAGGAAAGATGCAATGGACAAAGCATCACTCTGATAGGCAGCATTGTGAAGGGGAAAATCCTCGGCCCAGTTTTGATTCCTGAAAAGAATAAATACCCCATACTGGACATTCAAAATGCACATTATAAAACATAATTAGGCATGCTTCATATTATAATAGTTCGACAGTCTACAAATTTAGAAGACAATTTAGAACTTTTATATCAGGTTTATTGAAATATGTCATCTACACAGTCTATTGGGTTTCACTGAGCCATCACAGGCAATCCTCAGATTATCTTTTTAGACAAAAACATTTTGCAGCCTAATCTAAAAATACCTGTTATATCTATTTCTATGAATTTACCATTGTATAACACGATCACTGAAACTAGATCCACTTTCTCCCAAAGATGAGGACATTCTCGAACGAATTCGTCGAGGATTGGTTACGCAAATTTCTACTCTCCAACAAAATGAAAATCGAGCTGCTTTCAGTGGGTTTGGCACTAACATATCACACAAAGGCTCTGTTTTACTGGGATCAGGAAGTATGGGAAGTCTTTTGGAGTCAGGCAACTGAGGTGAATTGCTTACCTGCCACAATGTAACAGTATTGGTAAGTAACTAGCAATCAATTAAATTAAGACATTACAAAATATAATGTAGGTGTTTCTTAGGTACAAGAGGCAGGTATGTTTAACAATCAAATTGCATTATTAAAACGTATATCAAAAATTGTTAAGCAAATAAGATTACAAAAATTAGGACGTCAAATTTCAGAATGTTCTCTAAATCATTTACAAATAGTCAACTAAATTCTAATATTCACTTAATATGCATTTACATATTATATGGTTACTATTAGCGAACGGGTCAATGTAAATCTGTTCTCTCTTAGTGACAGTAACCGGGTAATACACTGTAATTACAGAAATCAAACCATTCATAAAACATTTTTGCGTTTCGTGGTCTGGAATAAAAAAAAATTCAATGAAGACAACGTACGATGTGCTTGGGTGATCCTGCAGCTGCCCCAGGAATCTGAGAACGTATGTGAAGATGTGGGGCAAAAAGACTTTCAGCAGATGCTGACAATGGCCTAAAATGAACAAAAATGATTTTTTAAAAATTGGATTTATCTACAAAATTCAAGTTAAATTCTAAAATTCTATTGTCTATATAAACATGCCAACAACTTAAATATTTAAATTTAAAAAAAAACGTAACAAATAATGTTGCTTGCCTCACCTTGTTGAATTAAGTTTCTTTACGACAGGTGAAGAAGAATTTAATTTTGGTCTGTATTCTAGTATTGGTTGATCATATTGAGAGGATGGAATCCTACTATTTATTGGTGTGATGGGCAGTCCACCCACACGACTGGTCTGTCGTTGAACGTCCACATCCGATATGACAGAAGCTGCAGCAGAATAATCCACTGACGGTACTATTGTTGAAGATTGAGAAAGTTGGATACTAAATTTGGATGTAGACTGGGAAGAAAGAAAGAGATACCAATAAATAAAACTTATTCTAGACAATAAATATTAATATTGGTCAGGGGTCAGTATGCTACAGTTCTGCCGCTCTGACAGACAGGTGCTACTTGTACATAAGTTATATCTTCAAGCACCGAGTAGGAAAAGAATACTCCGAGTCGAGTATAAATGCCCAACCATAGTGCTAGGCAACTCCAGCACGTGAAGAATTATTTAGTTTCTTTCTAGCAATTCAAAGGGCAACATTCCGAACTAAGCAATGATCCACAGTAGCCAGATAATCATCAAACAGCTACATGAGCTACTAGACAGTCAGTCTTATATCCTGCATCGCAAAATGCCTTGAGAAATGGAGTGACAGAAGGGGGGAATGGACACTGAAAATGGATAAGATGTATAGAGAATTGTGACATCCAATCAATGGAACTTGATTATTATTATGATTTAAAAAAATAGATAGTTTAAAAATCAATGACCTTTGAAAGATCATTACCTATTTAAATACAGTTTTCAGCAAAAAAAGGGGGTCTTGGCCTGTACCACAACATATATGAAAATGAGGTTATCGCTTTACTTGCATCTTTGAAAATATTCTAGAAATAGGGGCCTTTTGGACTAATCTCCTTTCTTCTTATTTTGTAGATAATTAATGTGGAAATTCCTGTTGGACATTTTATCAAACACCATCATCGCATTCCTTGAGGGGGGAGGGAAGTCACTCCCACTCCAATTACTGTTTACAACACGAACGCTAATTTTATAGTTAAAGTTCATGTATTTTAAAGAAATTTGGTATCAAGACTAATTTTTCAGTAAAGAATAAGAATCTGCTATCAGATTTCATGTTAAGTATACTTATGGTATGATCAAAAATACCCTCCCCCCTCCAAAATTGTTAGTTTATTATGCAGGTTTTAAATCGACCCGATTTTCATTCAGCCAGCATAGAGAATTGCCAGTTGTCAGTGGATTATTTAGCTATCTAGCACTGCAGCTTGCCTAGAAAAACAGCAAATAAGTGTTTTTAAGTAATCACGTCAATAGTTTGTTTGTAATTTAAATTACCTCATCTCATCTTCATTAGGTTATGTAACGGAGACATTTGTTCATAGATTTATTTTATAGTCTTAGAAATAGCTATTAAGTAGGTATTAGCTAGGTATTTCTATGCTTTCTAAATCAAAATAAATGAAAATAATTTATTGTAAAAAAACAACGGAATCAAGAAAAAGTAAAAAAAAAGTGTTTTAAAACAAATGTATGAATTGGCAACTTATGGATGATCAAAGCGCAAAAGGATTTCTTATGTGTTTGCATATCTGATATGGAGAATGTTAATTAACAGATAGGTAGACCAATGTATACATAAAAAGTGAAATAATTTATTATTTACAAATTTGATAGATTCAAATTGAAGTCATGGCATTCATGTTCTATTTTGAATGTAACTATATACCCAGCGAAATTAGTATACTTATAATTTAAGAGCATCAGAGTTTTTATTTCACTTCGTATGTACTGATTTACCATCTCGTAATTAACATTAACCACCACATCAAATACATATAAAATCTTGTTTCCTTTCTTTTTTAGCCTTGATCATCCATTAGGTACCAATTCATACATTTATTTAAAAACTATTGTTTTTTTAATTTCTCTTGTAAGTATGACTATAAAATTAACGCAGTAGCTTAGTAGTTAGCGCGTTGGACGAGCGATCTTAAGGTCTTGGGTTCAAATCCGCTCTGTGACAAATGGTATCTTTCATTGGTTCAATTGTGAAAATCAGCGTCTAACTTTCAGGCTGGGAATTTGTATGTTGGAAGCTAAACTAAATTTTGGCTTTTAAAATTCCCCTAAAAGAACTTTTGAATTCATTAACCCTTTTCGGAGGAAGGCAATATTTTCTAAAAAATTATGACTGTACATAAATATTAATTGACTCTAGGTGCATTTGATAATCCAAAATGTAATTTCGCTGAGTTTGGTTTTAGTTTCTTATTGGGGATCAGCTCTGAACACTCATTGGCTAAGAACTTTCAGTCAGCTATCCAATAGGTACAATTTAAATCTGCTTTCTAACAAAATAGCGGTTGTTGACATGGACTTTAATTTTCTTATAAATGAAAAACTATTTTCATAAGTAAGTAGTCAGTTTTGAAAACTTATTCAAATTATATACCACGTTTGTAATTAAAATGCCAAAAAATAGTTTTACACATTTATAATAGAATCCAATGGAGACGATACTCTTATTATTCTTACTCTATGATCTGAACTATAGAGTATTATTACTCTATGATGTAAACTATCGCAAAAATATATATTTAACTTCTTGTAAAGTATTCTTTGCATGATGTTACGTATACAATTTTGCGACTGCTTGGGTAATACTAAAACTGGTAAAACTATCTAACTGTAAAATCAACCATTATTGGTCTACCTTTAAGCTTGGCAAAGTATCTGGAGAATTGGTGAAAAGGTGAGTTAGATAAATTGGAGAAGGGCAGTAATGAGAAAGCCAGAGAAGTACATTATCCACAACTTGAGATGATTGACGACCTAATGGCATGGCAGAAATATTAGCCAACGTGACAAATAGCGGATTGCAAGTTTGATCAGATTTATCCAATGAAAGCATTCCAGAATCTAAAAACAAAATTCACAAGCCAGGTTAGCTAACAATTGGTCAATTCCACGCTAATATCAACCTGGACTATGAAAATTTTATTAAATGATGGTGAGAATGAAATGGTTAGGAATTGATAAAAAAAACATTTCAAATGATCGAAAATCATTTATTTCCAAGATTCATTTTCATAGAGAAGTTTTAATTTTATACTATTTTTGTCAGAAAAGTACTAACAATTTTGAGATAGTATTTCAATAAAACTGTCCAAATTTAGTTGGTTACTTTCAAAATTAACTTAATAAAGATTCAATACATGAAATTCTAAATAACTCTTCAAAAACAAATCTCCAATCACCTCATAATTTGTTTTACGTCTGCTATTTCTCTTAGCATGCTTATAAAATAATTTTTACTAAGAAGCTACCGACTAGAAAGACATTGTAATTAAAACTAATCATTAAACAAATAGATTGTCTTATGATTGAAAGGGGCTTCTGATTTTACGCCCATTACTCGGTGGAACTGACCAATTTGTTAAAAATGCTTTTAATTTCAGTAGAAAACGACTTACTTCTAATAATAGTAATGGCCAAGGTACGACGTTTAGTATGCTTAGAAAGTGGAAGATAATCATCTGCTTTGAGGAAAAATATGGGAGAATCTAAAAGATAAATAAAAACTTGTATTTAGTCATTTTTGGGGAGATTTAGACACTTATAAAATATCAGTATTTTAAACATTAAATTTTTTTTAAAACCATTCAATAAGAATATTTTTTAAACATTTTGGAGTTTGATTTCACCAGCCTGGCCAACTTTTCTCCATTTTGAGAGCCAGCGGTTTTGTAAATGTAGCCAAACTTTATTTTTTAAACTGAAGGTCGGATTATAGGAGGTCCAAACGAAAAATAATTTGTACCGATATTCACACAAAAATGTAGTTCAGTAACCCGATATTTTAGAGAATTAGAAAATTATCGTTTTTCGGTTCAATAAATTCCTATTTATTTTATAAAGCTCAAAAATAAAATCAAACGGTTATTTTACCTTGAGTCAACGGGAATCCCAAGATTTTAGCCAGGTTTTCTTTAATATAATCAGACTTGTTGACACGAGAAGCAATCCCAACTAATGGTAGCTGGTAAATGGACCTCTGCATGATGGAGGTTACATCACCACTTCTGGGTCGCGCAGGACTCGAGTCCGCTCCGCCACCTGCCAGAAGTAAAATTTCAACACGAGCTGGAAGTGAACGCTCAATCCAGTCAACCTCACTAGATGTGTCAATGGAAGACGTGGAATTAAGTGTGTAGGAAGCCAACTCAGAAACAATTGGGACGAGATGCAGACAAGCACATATTACTTGATCAATTGGATCAGCTAAAACAAAAACAATCACCGAAAAAGCAAATCATATACATATACCTAATTATAATAAATATTTTGACATAAGAATAAAGAGTTCTCAATTAATTCATCATTGAAATTTAAATATGATCCACGAAATGTATGACATTCTATAGGATCTAGACCACCCTTCCCTTTGACGTCGACGATGATGATTTTTGTGAGGACGATGATGGATTCTATTGTGGGCTTTACGTACACTCACCTAGGTTTAACATATTGAGGAGTGCTCCCAGAGGCATTGTAGGTCACAGAACTAATCAAATAAATCAGACCATGATTGATGGACAACAGTCACACAAACAACGTAACCTAAAATTAATATTTTTATCAAATGAAAAGGAATGAATTTTTAAAAAATTACATTAAACTGCGAGTTAATGAAGTAAATTGAATAACAGAATTTCCATTTATTTAACAAATTCAAAAGACAAACTAAACTTAAAAAATATATATGGAGGCATCAAAAAGGAGACAATATACCCATTAATCATTCAATGAATAGAAGATTTTGAATTGCAAATGTATTTACACGATTCATTTATAATACAAATTCTACACAATATATTTTGTTTTGCAAATTTGTAAAAAACATATATCTATAAATATGTAGTATGAAATAAATTACAAAAAGCTATTTACAAATTATCATTTAATTAAACAAGGTAAATGTAATAACAAAATTAATAGCCATTAAGAAATACAAGAAATTGTAAAAAGAAAATATTTTATTTTATAATTTGAACAAGTCACATCGTACTATCAATAAAATTAATATACAACATGGTATCTAATTTTTAAAACAGTTTTGCCTGAACAGCAACATATGTAGTAATAATCATAATATAAAAATACATAAAATCATAAAAACAATGATTGAAATTTGATTGTGGCACTCAAATTTAAAATCTGTAAACCAAAATTTATGAAGTCAAGAATATAAAATGTAGGTTTTAAGTCTGAAAATATCTATCATATTTCCAAAATGATTTCCGAAAAAGAGTTATTTATGTTTAGAACAATAACAACTATTGGTTATAGGACCAATGGTAATAATGTAGAGCGTGATAAAATAACCTTCATGATTACTGGGGGAAGTGGAGGGGGTGGTTGCATTTCTTATGTAAATGGTATTCTAACCTGTGATAAAGACGGAAGTCTGCATGAATAGCATATGGCAGTGTTAAATGAGAAAAATGTAATGCCCTATGTGGACGAAATATCAGCAATTAAAACTGAAGAGAATCCGACTGGAGATTACTTGTTATATGTTGAAGCAATAGATACACTAAACAAAAAGAAAACTACGGATGATTTCAAACAGAGTAATGAAAAGGAATCAGTTGTAGTCAAAGGAGAGTACTTTCATGATGACACAAATGGTTGTCATGAAATGATTAAACCAAAATTAGCAATTGTGTCACTCAGTGGTTATCTTAAAATATTTGAAGTAAAACTACCGATATAGATGGAAAAATATTAATACACATCGAATTGTTATCTGAAATTTAATTTTTCAACTTTTTTTGAAAATTACAAATTTAAATGAAAATTGAAAAATGGGTAGGGGTGGGTGGTAAACCTTTTCAAAACCAATCAACCGATTAAGCTGAAATTTTCTCACTTTTCCTAAAATTTTCTTGTGAACCTTATGGTGTAACTTTTTGTTAGACAACCCCCAAGGACACAAGGTGGCCCTAGGTCACTGGTCCAAAATTGTCAAATTTTGAAAAGTCCACCTGTTAAAAATATCAACCCTGAAGTCAAAATTACACACAATATGGCTCAAAGTTGGCTTTTATATTAGACACTCTTCATTATTCAACACGGGTTTTTGAAAATATTGATTTTAGCCAACAAGGTGCACCCTGAGAGCCGAGCAAAAATTGTGTTTTTTTATTTTTATGATAATTTTTTCCTAAATTGTAAAAAAGATGCATAATATTCTCCATAGTAACTAGAAATTTTAATTATGTAAATAATATTGCTCCAAACAAAAATTATGAAAACAACATATTTAGGTAGGAAAATTGGAAAATTTAATTTCCTAATAAAATATGAATAGTTCATTGCAATGACTTCATATTTGGCATATCTATTCTTTATCTGGTACATTATAAGTGTGACAAGTAAAAAAGGTTAGAACTTTATCTAAAGTCAGAAATTGAGGTCCACCATTGTTGGCACTGGACCAAGCCAATATTTCTGAAATTCAATTTTAGGGCAGGAAATAATTCCAAAATCACTAGGAATGACCTAGACACTAATAATAAGCAGTTTTAAATCAAATAGAGGCATTTATACGTGTAAAAAACACATGTTAAAAATCATTTTTATGGATCTGCCTTGGTAGGGTTGACCTCATAAACCAGCAACCATCAATGTAAAACATCCAGCTTGCTAAAAAGTATTTCTGATGCTTTCCTAATTTTAAATCTCAAATTTGAGCATGATAGGCTGTTTCATTTGGATTTTAGAGCCATTTAAAAATGATATTGACCAAAATATCGATTCTTTTGACCAAAAATAATCAACTGTAATACTCAGTGCCCAATGGACCTACACACCAAATCTGAAGGTCATCTGGACCCGATGACCTCATCACCCATAGCTCTGCCTCATTATTTTCAAAAAAATGCTGCATTGATGAATCTTTCCAAGATACCTGTGCGCCAATGAAGGGTTACGTTGTGAATGTTTGAAAGAAATCATGATGACCAACAGTCATGGTTTTCGGGCAAAAGGCACTAGGTGGGTACCTACCTATAGTTAGCAACCATACGGTAATCTATTGTTGAATTATGGATTTTTGTACTACGAAAAAGAGTAAAATGGTATAATCACTAGAAATTAATACAGATAGAGTAAATTTGATAAATATATGAGATAAATAACATCTCAGGATTCAACTTTCCAAAATTTAAATTTAAATATCCATAATTTAATTCTTTTTAATTGGCCAGAACTTGCTTTGACAGCGTGAGTGCCTTTTAATAAAAAAAAACAGCCTTCCAATACTTTTCTTCTGATATCTTCTACTTTTTTTCTTCTTATGTAAATTATCAACTTTTCTTTACTTTTATGCTTTGATAAGAACATTTTATATTGCTCAAGCTGATTATGCCTTGCTGATGAGGCCCAACAAGGCCGAAACAGCTGTCCTGGGCCATCATTTGCGAGTAATATGAATAAGTAGTATATTTTTTATTAAAAAAAGTATACCTGTTTTGTTATTATTACTCTTAAACACAGCTATACGATCGTATGATTTTACAAGTAATTTTTTATTTCTAAATATATTCTTATATTATACATTTGTATACAACATTTGTGTGCTGCTAATTACAACTTAAGAATTCATTAACGCTTATACTTTTATGAAAAATGCATAGGTATTGCACATATCTGCCATACTATATTATAGTGTACAGGGTGTTAGAAATGTTTTTGGCGGTAAGCAAATTAAGTTTATTTCACCTTCCCTGCCCTCTCCCTACAAATGCCCAATTCGTGACCCTTCCAAGACCTATTTTATATAACATATAATTTAGCCTATTTATGTAATGTTGTTTTACTTATCTTATATAAGGTTTAAAGTAACGTTGTGTATACCTATTTTGTGTAACGTTGTTATACCCATTTCATACAACATTGTTACTCATCTACCTGTAATGTTGTACCTCCTATTTTATGGAACCGTTGTTATACCTATTCCTGTGACGTTGTGTATAAAACAATAATCAACTCACTATTTTGCTGAGTCAATCAGTTGAAATTCATTGGATCGTTTAAATGCTTTTTGCACTCCTTCATCCTTCCACAAGGTTGTGATTATGTCATAAAATTCCTGACAATAGAAAATAATTTATTTTGTATTTGTTTTTATTGAGATTTCAAACCTATATATAATTTAATTAAATAAGTAAAGAAAATTTAGATAGGAAAAAGAACTATCGAAATTTAATATACAAACCGTATAGAATTAGCATGAAAACAATTGAAAGAATAGAATCCATAAAGCACCAGATTAGTTTTTGTTCCTAATAGTATTCTTTCACAAATGTAATGTTCAAAATTTAGAAGGCAAATCTCTAACGAAAGATAGAATTATTTATTTTGTTTACGCATGTAAATAAACACAACAGATTTTGTGAATAATAAAACAAAACTTTAGATTTAAGTATAGGTATTAACATCAATTTTGAGCTCTCTATCATCTGTCAAGATTTTTTAAATTCAGATTAAGATAATGTAGTCTTGTGACATCGTTCAACATAATAGGCAATAAAAAGACTAGGCGAGAGGATACATCCCTACCTAACTCCCTGTTTCGAAACTAATGTCAGTCCAAAGTCAGTCCTACTTCAAGCTTTTTGATCTTCGTACAGGTTCTTAAGGAGATGGATAAGACGTTCCGGGATACCCATTCTCCTCAAGATGCACCAAAGCAGATCATGATCGACGCAATCGAAAACCATGCTGTGGTTTATGAAGAAGATATAAAAAGCCTTCTTCTTCTTCTTCTTCCGAGATTTCTCAATTATTTCTCTGATGTTGCAGATATGATCATGTATTCCTCTATCTCTTCGAAATCCTTCCCGCTCAAGATGGCTTTCCATTCGGTGGTGAATAACTTTCAGAAGAATTTTGCTGCAGTGAGAGATAAGAGCAACAGTCCCGTTATTTGCACATTCATTGGCGTTCCCTTTTTATAGAAGGGAATATATATCGAGGCGTCCAGTTTTTCGGTAATGACTTACATAGTGTCCCAGATATTTTGACAAAGCGTGGTCAGGATTTTACACGTTTCATCTCCGACAGTTCTAAGTAGCTCAATAGGGATTTCATCAATATCTGCTGACTTGCCGGTGGCCAAATCATTGATACTCTGTCTCAATTCAGACCCTCTGTTCCTTTAGGCTCATTTTCATAGGCTTTTTCTATGTGTTTGGTTGTCCTTTTCGTACACTTTCTCAGTGTACTCTTTCAATTACTTATCTCAGTGTATATACATAGTTGTCATCCAATAAGTTACCTCAGGATAAGTATAGTTATCATCCAATCACTTACCTTAGGATAAGTATAGTTATCATCCAATCACCTACCTCAGGATAAGTATAGTTATCATCCAATCACTTATCTCAGGATAAGTATAGTTATCATCCAATCACTTATCTCAGGATAAGTATAGTTA
>JAUYWI010062233.1:0-15692 GCA_034780595.1 Parotoplana pacifica | reverse complement strand
TAGGCTTATATTTGAGAACATTTATTTTAGTGTGAAATTTTTTAAATTTTATAAGGATGGGTCCATTTTTTGATCTAAAGTCTTTCACACTTTCAATATCATTTGGTAATACATGGTGAATTGGCTCAAGTAAGGTATTTAGGTTATCACATATCAGATCATTTGAGATATCTGTAGAGGCATTAAAGTTGCTCTTCAGTAGCACAATGTCATTCTTTATGTCATCAATTGCCAGTAAAGATTGAACATTTTGAAGTTTGTTGTTTTCCATTGCTCTTAATTGACTTAAGAGTTGGTCAGAAGTTTTCTTTAGTTGAGTAAGCTCATCAAATATCTTTGACTGAGAATTGTTAGCCTTTGGGCTGTGCACAAGCCTGTATGTAATATTTGTTCTCTGTGATTTACACTTACCAGGAACACCATGTACCCAATTGGAATTAAAATCACCACCCATTATCATTAAAGTTCCAGAGGTTAGTTTGACATCAATTTTATTGTCATTTTTTGTCGATTTAATTGTGAAATTTTGTTCTTCACCAATCGAGAGAGAAAAAATGATAGGGTTAGATCCAAGTGAGTGTTCATTGTCTTGGTGCATTGGCATAAAACCATTTTTTTGTAATTGTTCACCAAAGCACTATTTATAGGCAAGAGGAAGGAGCCCTCGATTTTGGCTTTATGTTTCAATATAGTATCATTCCAGTTTTGGTTCTCCACATGAATCACATTGCCATAAGAGTAATTGGGACCATACCATTTAGTTTGGCGATTGATGAGGTCCTTGTCGTAGTCGATATCAGCGATGATTTCTTTAAACTCAGTTAAGTCATTTTTAGAAAGATAGTTAGGCAATAAGATGATGTAGGAAGAAGAGTCCAATAAATAAACACCCTTTTTGGATAAGGAGTCGTTACTAAATTCAACAGTTGTTGGTGAAATGTGAGTTATTTCAACAAATTTCTTTAGATTTGAAAAATTTTCGTATTCCATTTTCGCGCGTAAATTTTTTAATCAATTTGTGGCATTTGGTGTAACACATTTTCTTGTAATTTCTTAAAAATGAAGTTGGGTTAATGTACTTTTAGCAATAATTTTTTTATTGTTTCAAATGCTTTGTTGAGATTGATTTCAGGATCTACAGTTATGTGTACCTATTAACATTTCCATATTTACTGTTGAAAATAAATCAATATATTATACAACATGTTTGTCAATTTTTGAAAATATTTTTCAAATAAATGGATTTCCTTTAGATTGGAAAGTCATTGTCTAATAAATTTTGACTAATTTACTGGAACAACATATGTTTACTAGTTTAAGTTATTCCACATTACATTTTTTATGGACATTCAATCACTTTATTTAGCCTTTCTGCTTTGTTGCTAGGGGTGCTAACACTATTTCTTCATAGTATTCTACCTTAATACTTATCTGGCGCAAGTTTTTTTTATCAATAGTCCAGATGAATGTGTTATTGTTTGAGGTTATTTAGTTGCATGGTTGGTTAGTCATTCACCAGATTTTTTTGTTGTATTTATGGGACCCATTGAAAGCTTGGGTATTCCTTTGTTATCTTGATGGGTTTAAGCAGAACAATTATTGATAAGATGAAAAAAGTTATTTCCAGCTTTGAACTTTTCTGGAGAATAAAGGAGGCTATTTACTAAATATATACTTGTACGATTATTGTTAGGTAGTTAGTATTTGTGTGATTTTTTAGTCTAAATGTCCTTTTAATAATACAGTTTATGATATATTTTCATTTTTATTGTATACACTGATTTTATGATTCTGTTTAGGGATTTTTTACCTCGAGGCAGTGGCATTGTTACTCGAAGACCTCTAGTGCTTCAACTGTTTACAGCCAAAGCTGGTGAGTGTTACGGATTAAAGGTTCTTTGAAGACTAATTGACATTTATCAAGGCAATACTTTCAAAAAATGAGGTTATATTGGTTTATTGTATTGTATTTTATTTTATAGAATATGCAGAATTTTTGCATTTGAAAAACAAGAAATTTGTCAATTTTGATGACGTACGCAAAGAAATTGAGGCTGAAACCGATCGTATTACTGGAGGGAATAAAGGAATTTCAAATATACCTATCAATCTTCGCGTTTATTCACCTCATGGTAAATAACAGGTTTTGGGGTCTATTTATTTTTTTATATGCATAAGGATGAAATTTAAAATTATACTATTCGATTTGGATCGTCATGATACGGTACATTCAATGCAATGAATAAAATAATAAATTTACATTCAAAATGATTTAATTCGGTCACATTCTTCAAGTACCATGGTCTGAAGAGTACAAAAAGTAAAGAAACTTCTCACCAGGGCTCTCTTGTATTTTTAACTTTAATAATATTCTTTTTATATCCTTTCTTTAGTGAAATTCATAAATATTATTTTCATATCTGAAATGTCCATATGTGACACAATTTGTCAGCTCTTATTATCTTTCTGGGGAATCGTAATGTTATATAATCCACATAATTAATGTGAAGTTGATGAAAAAAGTCGACAGCTGCTTTTTGCAGTTTTTTTTATGAATTTTAGTTACTTGGAAATGTTTTCCTCATATCACCATTGATGTTAATTATTAAAAGATGATGTTTGTTTTGTAAAAATATGAGTATATTATATTCTTTGCTTTAAATTTCATTTCACTAGTTACAAATAGTACATATTTATCATCAGTAACAGCTGTGAGGAGAGGTAGAATACCCGATGCATTTAATTTGATTATTTAAATTTATATCGATTTGTTGTACAGCAAACTGAAAAGAATATTCAACTTCATTTAATGTTTAAAATAAAACTGTTTTTCCATAGCTTCAGGCCGCTTTAAAAGTTAGTTTTCGAATTAAATGTTTATGGTAGTGTAGTTAGTGTGTCGAAGCCGAATATAATGATAAATGATTAAGATTTAATTAATTAAACTATAATTCCCACGGGTATTGTTATTGATTGAACTTGGTAAAACCGGATAACTGGTTTAACCATTTATAGTCATGATACTTTCTGAGATCTACTAGCAAATCAAAACTAGGTGTGCCTAACCCAGTGAGCGACTCACTTACACATGACACTACTACTAACTATGTTACTCTATATTTCTAATGAAGAACCGTGTTTTAGTCTGGTTAATTTTTATTACTAACTGTATTGGTATTAATTTTCGTTGCCCAAACCTCTATGTTTCATTTGGCATTATCTTTTTAAAATTTAAAGAGCTAGAAATTCAAATTAGTGCAGATATTTGACAAATTATTAAAAACACGACATAATTTATATTCGTTACAGAGAGCATCCTTCAATGTAAGTTTTTACATCCCGGTATTTCTAGTAGTCCCTGAGACATCCTATATTACTCAGATGGTAGATATCTACGGGAATTTGTAAACTTCTCTTGATGTTAAGCAATATTGACATCCCTAGGACGTTTAGTAGGTCAGGCTATTTATAATCGAATGTTCGAAGTAGATTCTGAGTCACCTGGGTTGTATATTGGGGTCCAATGGACCATTTTCCAACACAACTGTGGCGCATACGATTACGAACGTCTTTGAGAAGATCACAGTAATAATAAGCATTGATTGTCATATTATCAGGGAGGAAATCAATGTGTAGAATGCCTTTGTCTTCCCAAAAATCATGAAAGTATTACTTTTCTTGATGAGTTGCCTTCGCTTTGAGTGGGGAGTAGCGCCTTTTGGTGGCCATTGTTTGCTCTTCTCCTTAGTCTCATGATTGGAAAAGGGTAGCCAAGTATCATCCATAGTGATCAATCGATTTCTGAAATCCTCTCCCCGTTGAAGCTGTTCAAGATTTTCTTGCCCACACTGCACTCTCCGTAGCTTCTAGTCATTATTGAGCAATCGAGGAACTCATTGTGCACTAAAGTTATTGAGTTTTAAGTGATCCTTGCGAATGCGATGAAAAATACCATATGCATACCCCAATTTCTTGGACAGTACACCGGGAATCGTCATCAACGCATTGTTGGACAGTTTTAATGGTCTCGCCAGTTATGGTATCTATGGGTCTCCCAGAGCGGTCAGTATCATCGAAACTTCCTTGCCCACCTTTTTCTTCTTTGGCCCGATAAAAAATTCGACTTCTGCTTAAAGCATTTTCTCCCAATAACCGATCTAGTCGCGGATGAATTTCGGTAGCTGGGGTACCTTCCGGGATTAAGAATTCAAGGATAATTTGCTTGCTTTTTGTAAGTGAAACAAAACTGTATAATTGATAAATCTATAGATTAAACCATATTATTCCAGCCATTGAGATCACTAATTTTTAAAATGCTGAAGTTTTTCAAAAATGGATATCTACATAATATTCCCTACCACATAGACAATCAAAATGTGTCTCGTTGCTTTTGGGACATCCCCTCATAGTAACCTCTGCATTCTCAAAACTGTTAAAAGTAGATATTCAAAAATGTAGAATGTACTTAAATTTTCAAAAAAAAATCTGGGATGACCCCCGACCCCCATTTAATTGCTATGGTTTTTGGCGCCCCCACTCTTTACATGCCACGTCCCGATTTTATTCACAGCGAATCCGTGAGGAGGAAATTTAGTAAATTGTGCTTGTGTAGTGGTGGTATTAGATAATATAAATAAAAAGAAGCGTTAGTTAAGATTAGGGATTTTATACGTATTTCTTTAACAAATCTTTTTATAAAACTTATTTTGAACATTCAGAGATACAACAATAGCAACTTCATATTTCTTAATAATATTAACTCTGTAAAAAGCTAGTTTTTAAGCTAAAACTAATTTTATTCATATCCCTAATGAAATCGATTAAATTATACTTCGGTATTTGATATCATATTCCATATTTTCTCGAATTGCTTTTTAAATCTATTTTAATCAATAGAATATGATTGTTTTCTTTTAGTCATTATTATTGTGTAAACTTGCTTCGTGCTTGATCTAAAAACAACTGGTTTTTGTTATAAGTGTAGGGCTTAAACTGCATTTAGTTAGTTTGTGTTTGTGCATACTGACCCGGACGCCTTTTACTTTTCAGTTCTTAATCTGACATTGATTGATCTCCCTGGAATGACCAAAGTGGCCGTCGGCAACCAGCCCGCAGATATTGAGATGCAGATCCGAACTATGCTATTGGAGTTCATTAATCAGGATAATTGCATCATATTGGCTGTGTCCCCCGCCAATGCCGATTTGGCCAACTCAGACGCCCTCAAGTTGGCCAAAGAGGTCGATCCCGAGTGTGTGCGCACCATTGGCGTCATCACCAAGCTGGACTTAATGGACGAGGGAACCGATGCCAGAGACATTTTAGAGAACAAATTATTACCACTTCGCAGAGGTATTTTATACATATTATTATTGCCATGTAGTTAACCTTTTTGGTTTGCTCTCTGTGTATCAATTATTCTTTGTTCAGCAAGATAAGAATCAGTGCTATGGTTTTCCCTGTAATAACACGTTCCAAATTTCTTTGGATATAAATACTGATGTAATATGGAGGGTGTTCCAAAAGTCTCCGTGAATTATAATAAAATTCAAAATAAGTTATACACATTTTTTACGTGGTTTTGAATATCTACACACATTAGCTAAGTCAGTGAGTGCTATATATCGATAGAATATATTTACAGATATTTATTGTTTTCAATTTCCATGTTTAGTTGTTGTAGCCCCTACCCTTTGTAAAGAAGGGTAGCCCTCTCAGTGCAACCATATTTAGTTCGATTAATAAAAAAAATTATGATGTAATATCTCATAGCTGAAATACTTACAATTTGTAGCCTGGATTATTTCTAATCCAGATGATTCTATTTAAGCTAGCGGATGTTGCTTTAGAGAAAAGTTGATCACGGATGCACCTCCAAGACAAACACTGTTAGATTGGAAGAGTTCTTGACAACAGGGTCATTTGCAAATGATAGACCACAGTCGTCTCGGAGACTTGTCTTTCCAGGTGGGGACGAAATTAAGTTGTCCAAGTAGATCCTGGCACATCAGTTTGCAGGTTGAATGAAGAATAGGAATTTCTCCGACTTCAGTGTACCTCAATATCTGTGCGATGTGGCCGATGACCAAAGAGTTCAGTTTTAACGACATGGGCTTTGATTATTGTATTTTGTGTTATTGTATTCCACATCGACCAACAGACAATGAATTCAGAAATATACTCATGGAAAGAGTCACCGCATATTTCAAAAGACTCAAAGATATGTACTTTCAGCAAGATGGTGCCCGCCCCCCCCCATCTAGGTAAATTCTAGATGATAACATTCCAAAGCAGTGGGTAGGAAGGAGGGGTCACATAGAATGGCCTGTGGTTATTGATTGTGGGCTGACATTCAAAGGTATGTTTGTTCGCCTCCTGGAAGAGAATTTCCACCACAGACTACAAGGAGTACTGGAGTCGCTACTACTTGAACGCTTTTCGTAACACTCAGGGATTTTCCTAAAAGATGTGAGCTATGTCTGCAAAACATTGGCGAACTTTTTTAAAAACAATAAAATATAAACTATAATATTTTTGTAATTGTAAAGAACTGTTATTTGATTATTATGTGTGAGTAATTGCAACGCAATAAATCCTTGTGTATGTAGCATATTGCCATAATACAAGGAAATTCATGTATCTCAACAAATATCAGATATTTCGATGTATCAATATAAGTTTTGTAAAATTAAGTAAAAAAGAGAAAGCACTAAGAAAACAATTGTTTGATAAAGAATTGGAAATTTCATAACCTAACAACATAGGTTTCTCTCTCTATTTTACTTCTTTTTAAAATGACATAATTAACAGCCTCATTTGCGATTATTTTTCAAGCAAACGAAGCACAAACGAGTAGCAGCGAAATTTTGTCACAAACTTTAAGTGTGTATATAGGTAGGTGCTGCATTGAGCAAACGAAATTGTTTACGATTAAGGTTCGTTACTGATAATAAAATGGATACTTCATGTTAAATTAAATACTTTAAGCAATGGCTATATCTTGATGATTTTCAAATATCTACAATATTCATTTGTCATAGATAAGGTGAGTAGTTCTATTCAGTCCTAGATTAACCTGGTTCTTTAGTATTTAGTTTTAGAGTATTTTTTGCTTTGCTGATTTACACTTTCTTTAGCAACACTATTTGTCTGAAGTAAACACATACTTTGCCTGTTGAAATGGTATGTAAATTATGACGTCTTGGTTCCACTGGCGTAGCTATACTCTGTCTATCTTCTCTATTCTTTTCTGAAATACTATGTAACATTTGTTGGTTATATTCATTGTTTAAAAGATACGACATATTATTGATTGTTATGAGAATGATCTTGTTTGTGTTTTATTGACACGTTGTTTGTTTTCAACATTCCGTAATTTTGAAAAAGTTTATTGTTGATACTATGTGTCTCTATCATTTCCTTTAGAAAGCTAATGATAATTTTTATTTGTATTGCTAGGATATTTTACTTACTTATCTATCCTTTTTATTAAACAGGTTATGTAGGGGTTGTAAATCGAAGTCAAAAAGACATTGACGGCCAGAAAGATATCAAAGCTGCGCTGGCTGCCGAGCGAAAATTCTTCTTATCTCATCAGAGCTATAGGCACATGGCTGACCGCATGGGTACTCCCTATTTGCAAAAAGTATTGAATCAACAGCTGACTAATCATATTCGAGACACTTTGCCACAGTTACGAAATCGATTGCAATCGCAACTGCTAGTGATGGAGAAGGAGGTGTCTGAATATCAGAATTGTCGGCCAAATGATCCCAGTTATAAAACGAAGGCACTTCTTTTGTAAGTTTTTTCCCAAGGCTTAGCTTAGATAAAACATTGCAACACAGTTGCGGTTGTTAGACATCGAGTTATCATTATTTTCTAGAAGAAAAACTGCAAAAACTTCATATTTTTAATCGTTTCGATTGTGTCTAGAAATGTATTTGAAAAGCGATCTATCTTTAAATAATTCGCAGACAACATTGCAATAATTTTTGCCGAATTCCATTGATTTTTCATATTTCACACTACTAACCATGTAGCCATGGCACCTTAGAACCGCGTCGTTTCAACACCCAGGAGATTCTAGAGATGCTTACTGCTATTTTCCTGGAATTTTGTTCTGACTAGGAAGAAGGGTGGTTTGTGGTAGATAAAATCAATAGATTAGACACAATTGGAAATATTCGAAGAAATGAATTGATTTCTACTGTCTACATGATAGAATAATATCTCCCAACTATTTATACAACAGGAAACTATGTATATAAATTTTGTTTGTTAGATTATCGCACACTGTTAGAACCATACATTTTGGAAGCTGCCGTTTGTTATTCATGAAATTGATTGGTTTGTTGAATATTTATTATTTGATTATTATTTTACCTATTACAGATGTGTGCAACGCTTTGAAACCGACTTTGAACGCGCTATAGAGGGTTCTGGCGCTGAGATCGACACAAAAAATTTGTCAGGTGGCGCGATTATTAATCGTATTTTTCACGAGCGTTTCCCCTATGAGTTAGTTAAGGTAGGTGAATTCTGGAAATATGTATGTCTATTTTTGGTTACCACATTTTAGACGTTGGCTAAGCAAGCTAATTTAATTTATTCTTTCATTTCCATGGCATTGTGTTTATTATGCCTAAACTAGCCTCATTGTTGTATTTTGCAAATATCTCTTTTTCTATTTAACTCTGATTCGAGTATTTCATTGTTTTTTTTACAATATTAGTATATCAAGTGTTTTTTAAATTGCATTTAAACTTTAATAATAATATAACTGTATTTCTATAGCGCCTTACAAGCATAGAGCTTCTCAAAGCGCTATTATAAGTTTCGAAATAAAATCCAAACTACCTCACGGTATCGCTTTTGACGTTTAAGGGCTACTATTACGACGTAGGTATCTAGACTAGTGTCCAAAAAACAATACCAAATCAGAAATTATGGTTGGCAACATACCTTGTTGCCACTTTTATTGCATAATAATCGATAAAATTTACTAAATGCACTGTGTATAGTGAGTTTTACGGCCTATAAACAAAAAGTTATAACTTTTTTTAGTCAAAACTGTTTTTTCTGGGACATCCTGTATAGTCCCTATTTCATATTTTTTTAACACAAAAGCCACAGCTAACGGGGTCATTAAAAGGTGCGTGATCCTTTAATTTATAATAAGTAAATTTTTGTATATTATTATGGCAAATCATCTACAATTTTTTACTTTTTAGGGCGGCGTTTTAGGCAATACGGTAAATTACTTTGACCTAACAATTAAATAATATGTAGTAGAGCTAAAGGCGTTCCAGATGCAGTTTTATTCGAGCAAACTGACACATAGTTAATATAATTATTCTTATATTATTTTACATCAATCTCACAACCAACCTTGAACTTTACCATCTTTATTGTTTTGATGTTAATACACTAATGTTGTAGGTTAATAGCTGTTGTTTCTGTTTTGAAAATGTAATACCTCTAAAAAACTGCTTTCTCACTTTTTTGTTGTATTTGAAACATTCTTAAACTTTTTTTGCTTCAAGTAGAAATTAGACACGTATAAATTAAAAACAAAGCGTGATAGATAATTTGATACTAGAGATATGCTTCAATTATTTAAAGATTAAAACTAATTTATAACACCTGAATAGCTATGTATTTTCTATTGTCTCAGACAGTAGTTGCGAATGGTGAAAATGTCGCTGTTATGTTTCAAGTTACAATTTCAAATATATAACCAGTTGTAGGTAGAATACAGCTCTTTATTTTGATTACTATTGATTAATCTTAGATTTTGTTTCAATGAAGGTTCAATTAATGTTTAAACTATTTTCAGGAACTCCCGTAAATAATATAAACAAGCGTTGCTGATCTATGTTAGCTCAAATTCATAAAATCTAAATGATCAAAAGATATTCATAGTTGAATACCGATTAATTAACTATGATAGTTATTTTTTCACATTAATTTTCTACAATACTAAGGAGACAGTAATTTTGTTTATTCTGAAAATCAGCTGTACTATGTAGAGGTATAGGATTAGCAGTAAATAAAAATACGGCCAAAGCAAACGATAATTCAAGATTTAATTAACTTAAACATTCCACAATGCCTTATTTATTTAGTAGAGTTTGTTTGAAACTATTGGGGTCCGTGTCACAATTTCATGTGACCTAATCTTTTGTTTTCTTTCGGAGATAATTATTTCGAGTAAGAGAAAATGCAATTTCTAGTTTATTAGTGATGACGCTTTTAGAATATATACCCATCTATATACTATACTGTCTTAACCCATAGATGCTTAAATATACAGCTTTATCTAGATTGGTGATCTAAATAGAAACAGACATAGATTATATCATAGTTATGCAACAGTAAAGAGACTAAGTACTTTTAATTTTTCATGTTTAAAAGTCCATTTTATTGTTATATATCTTTTCCTTAATGCACTAAATATTTAAACATTAGCAAAAATTGTTTATGTTTATTTTGTCCTCAACTTTTAAATTCTCATTCCTCCTATTCTCTATCTGTGTTAGATTACCATATCTAGTAATAAATCTGTATGGTTCAATATCAATGCTTCAACCTTTCATACCTAGTAGAAATTTATATTATATAGATTAGATATTGTATTCATCTTTTTTCAAGAAAATGTTTGACAATTTCATTAAAGTTGTTAGTCTAATTTCTAAAATGCTTACGTTCTCAATTAATTCCTGAAAAATAGAATTAAATCCCGGAACAGCAATTTTATATTTTTATTACTAATCATTATGTGTCTAATGAAATAAATTTTTGACATACATCATGGACTTCACCAATTTTGGTAATAAGCTAGTTAAATAATGATATCTAGAACTGCTTGCTCAGACATCCATTGTGTTTCTATAAGTTTTATTTTAAAAGCTTATGAATTATTTAGAATTTTATTTTTTCAGTGTCTATTTTGTATCTAGGGCAGTTATTTTGTGCTTATTTTTAGAAGTTTTTTCTCTGGTTGTGGTAGTGTGTTGACTTTTCGTAATTTAGAATGGTAACTTGGAAGTACTTATATTTTAAAATATAAAAAGTTTTTTTATTGTGTATTAAAAAAATATATGGGGGGGGGATTTTTATATTTTTTTGTTAGGCTTCTGTTATTCATTAGCTGATGTACTTATTTTTTGATCCATAGAAATAGATAATTTAGTACTTAATCTATAGAGAGAGTTCTTACTTCTCTTATTTGATTTGCTGATTAAACCCATTATTTTCAAAATATTATTGTAGTCATTTATTTGTACTGGTATGATGGCTTTAAAATTGAATGTACATAGTTTGAGGCTTATAAAACTTGTATGTGATAGTAACTACTTTTTACTGTTATTGATTTTATTGGAATTTTAACGGATATTGACAGACTAATATAAAAGGACTAAATGTGGTATGTTAGAAATTGATAATATTGCGAAATCTAAAACTGAGACCATTCTAATTGTATTTATTCTTCTAAAACAACATTGATTTTGTTGAACAAAAATTATAATCAATAATTTGTTTAATTAAATTCACAATCATCCATAATAAGGAAGTTAGATGGCTCACGGTAGTATGTTTTGTTAACTAAGTGATTGTCAAGAAATGGGGTTTGAGAATTGATATATGTATTACTTCTCATTAAACTGTCAAGTTCTTTTTTAGGGTTTTGTTAGTAAATGCCTAAATTGTTCAATGTTCCAGTTAAGATAATTATTATGGTCTCTTGCTTAACCTATAATATGAATTTTATATTATTGCCTAATGGTTTCAAAGTTTGACGTTTATAATTAACATTAATAGATGGTTTGTCACCTTTTAGATGTTACAAAATTAATGTAAAAAAACAATAGTTGCATTGACTAGAAAAAAAACTTCGTGTATTTATAATTTCAATATTTTGAACTCTATATTATGCTAATTCATTAGCAGTTGTATCAGTAACCAGACCTTAATATTAATTTTACACATACCTACTATTAATTTGAAGTGAATTAACGATCAACAAATCAGATTGTCATTGTATAATATAATCGTAGTTTTGATACCTTATGTTTACATTGTATTTAGTAAAAGAAGAACATGATTTAAAACACTAATCTATGTAGACAATAAAATTTGTTGTTGTGTCACTTTTAGATGTCAATCAATCCTACACTGGTTGCATTATAATTATACAAAATTGTAGTGTGCAAATATTTTCGGTCATTGTCAGAGAGAGAGAGAGAAAATGGGTGTCCCAAATGCTATAACTTTTTTTTAAATTCAGATTCATCAAATTTGTACTCGTAATACATTATCTGTAGGTGGTTAATAAGAATATAAAATTTCATGAAAACATTTATTGATAAAAAAGTTGCGGTAATTTAAAAATCTGAAAAATAGTGCTCTATGGCATTTTGATATAAATCTACTTTTAAAGTTTCGATATAGTCCCCAGTTATGATTGTGAGTGCATTTTGTGCATCGAGATACCAGTTTTCTTATATTGTTTCTGAACGAGTCTTTTGGATTGGCTTTGAGGCTATCCCCTGTTCGATTCTCTAACTATCGTTGTGATCTTCTAAGGAATGACTTGAGGTAGGGAAACAAAGCAAAGTCACATGGAGAAAGATCAGGACTGTATTGAGGGTGGGGAAGTTGATCCCAATCGAATGTTCGAAGTTGATGCTGAGTCACCTGGGCTGTATGGGGTCTTGCATTGTCCATGCAGGAGCAAGGCACCGTTTTCCAACATGACTACGTCTTTGAGAAGATCACAGTAAATAATGAGCATTGATTGTCATATTATCATGGAGGAAATCAATGTGAACGATGCCTTTGTCTTCCCAAAAACATGAAAGTATTACTTTTTCTTAATGAGTTGCCTTCGCTTTGAGGGGGGAGTAGCGTCTTTTGGTGGCCATTGTTTGCTCTTCTCCTTTGTCTCATGATCGAAAAAGGGTAGCCAAGTTTCATCCATAGTGATCAATCGATTCCAGAAATCCACTCCCCGTTGAAGCTGCTCAAGATTTTCTTGTTCTGGTCATTATTGAGCAATCGAGGAACCCATCGTGCACTAAGCTTAACTGAGTTACAAGTAGTTTTTGAGAATGCGATGAACAGTATCACGTGACATTCCCCGTGGACAGTATACCGCGAATCTTCATCAGCGCATTGTTGGACAACTTGAATGGTTCGCCGGATATTGTGTTTATGGGTTTCCCAGAGCGGTCAGCATCATCCAAACTTTCGTGCCCACCTTTTGCTTCTTTGGTCCAATAGATAACTCGACTTTTGCTTAAAACATTTTCTGTAGCTGGGATACCTTCCAGGGTTAAAAATGCCATTATAATTTGCTGATCTTCTTGAGTTGAAATATCTTCTATTTTGTAAGTGAAACAAAACTGTATAATAAATAACTATCAATTTTCAAAATTTGAATATGTAACCATAGAGATCACTAATTTTTAAAAATTAGTTTTTTCAAAAATGTTTCTCATATCCCATATTTAATGCAACTATTTCCTACAAACATCTAACTACGTCAATTATCAATAAAAATGTCAAACAATAAAAAATATAGCATTTGTCTCGTGTCTTTTGGGACACCCCTCGTACATAAGAACTACAACTTTTGTGTAGAGTTCCAATTTCATTGTGATCATAAAACAGAACAACGGTAATGGTAGTTCAGGATTGTTTCTATTTTTATTTTTAGAAATTCAATTCACCTTTGTATAAATATTTTCTTGTTACAGATTGAATGTGATGAAAAAGAACTACGACGAGAAATTAGTTATGCAATACGAAATATTCATGCTATCAGGTTCGTTGTAGCTTTGCCTTGGCTGTTTTTATCATTGCAGTGCTCGTTTGCTTCTCTTGGTTGACGCCTCGAGACACAAACTCGTTCTGTAACCTACTATTACATGAAAAAGACAAAACTGATCACGAGCTGGTTGCCTTGTATTCGCATGTGTCTTTTTTCAATCTTTGTCCTAGCCAGGAAAACTGTAATTATGGTTTAAGTCTCGAGCAATTTTATTCCTGCGCAAGTGAAGATTATATTTTTAGTTTATAGCTTTTGAAGTCGTTTGTAGTTTTCTTTATTGGAGTATTACATTTTCAATTCCTGCTACACTCAAGAGGGCTCCATTCTTCATGTTATCTGTTCTCTATGGACTGGGACTCGCTCCTTGACCGTTGGCCATAGTTTTCTTAGGATGACTATTCTGCTTTCTAGAATATTATTTAGAGAAATATAACAACAACCAGATGATCTTCAGATTTAGTGGATATTTCTAGCTAGGGTTCTGTCTGAACTATTATATCAGCTGGGTAATATTTCGGTGTTATTACAAAAAATCTATGGCCGCCCATCCCACCCTTTATACGGATGGATAAAATCCACATAGCATTAGTTATAAAAATCTTAGTTTTAGCATAAGTTTCGGTTGTCCTATCTTTAAGCAAAAAACATTATTGTATCAAATTTTAAACAAGAAATATTCATTTTCTTTTCGATTCTAAATAATCCTACTTTCGTTTTTTTATGATAACTATCTCCTTAATTTCTAACGACAGTTAACCCACATTGAGGATAGTGATTAAAATAGTTAGCCTTGTATCAAGACACTGTGGTTATCTGTTTCTCTACTTTCTTCCTGCATATTCGAACTTTTAATATACATATATTTTGTTTTGTTTATGTAAAATAATATTTTCTATTCCAAATCGATTATCACTATGTTGTTTTTTATACACAGCTCTTGTTGTTTGTTTTTACAACGAATTATGAAATGTGTATTTTAGAACCGGTCTTTTTACTCCCGACATGGCATTCGAGACAATTGTCAGGAAGCAAATTCAACGACTCAAGGAGCCTTCTTTGAAGTGTATTGACATGGTTGTTACAGAGCTTACGAAAGTTGTACATTCTTGTTCTGGCAAAGTAAGGTCATTATATTATACTGGAACGTGTTTTTATATTCAAGATAGCACTTCCTTCAAATTTATTGTAGTTTGTGAAAAATGTGTGTCTTTTGATGGTTAAATTTAACATTATTATTGCACTAATAAAAACCATATAGAGAGTCTTAAATTCTATAGTAAATTGATAAAGGGTAAACTAAATTTAATTCTATATGATACCGATGTAATCAGAAGAAACATTGATCAATTTTACCGTTTCTCTAGATGGAAACCTTCCCGCGCCTACGCGAGGAGATTGAACGAATCGTTAACCAGCGTGTTCGTGAGAGGGAGATGCTTACCAAAGACCAACTGTGCCTAATGGTGGATATTCAGTTAGCTTATATGAACACCAATCATGAAGATTTCATTGGGTTTGCGAAGTAAGTTTGAAAGTCACTAGGTTAGGCATTTATATTCGAATTGCTTTTTGCTGATGATTTGGTGATAATGGCGCAGTCCATGAAGGAACCAGAGGAACCAGTTTATGAAATGGAAAAAGACATTCGAGGGAAAGGTTTGAAAGTAAGCATGGGGAAGACGACTATCATTAAAAGTGGTATGAGTGGCGAGTCTCAGTGAGGCAAAGATTGACCCATGTGGAATACGTAGCAAAAGAGTGATGAGGAACTCATTGCGGTGCAGAACGTGTGAAAAGTGGATCCACGGTAGATGCTCTGGAAAGAAGAGAGTCACTATCTCAATGCGTGGAAATGAGT